>JAOWBW010000076.1:0-243630 GCA_026119855.1 Campanula takesimana | reverse complement strand
TATTTCAGAAATGATTTAGTTTTTTAAAACTGATTTTTTTTTTTTAAATCAAATATTTTCTGAGCTTAATTACGAAAACATGATTATTTAATTTTAGTAGGCTAAAGATAATGGATATCTTAAATTAAAATATTAGAAATTATAATTATTCAGTTAGTTGAATTTTAAGATATGGGCTAAAGATAAGAAATGTGATGTAGCAGTATATCTCGGTGAAGAAAATCGAGCCACATATTTTGCAAAAATAAAAATAAAATAAAAAATAAAAAATTCTATAAATAAAGTATGTTTTATGGTTTAATTACTAATTGATGCGGACACTAAGGCGTTGAAGTTTTTGAGTAATTTCAGCGAGTGCGCCGAAACCGTCATAACTTTTGACTCCGGATGAACCGCGGAACGCACCGCATATCAAATCGAACGTCGGAGCGAGACGGACAAAAGTCGTTATCTTTAATTTGGACGTAGATGTTGTCAACTTTGCATGCATATTCATTTTTATATGAGAATTTGCATTTTTTGTTATTTAGTGAAAAAAATTAAAGCTAATAATTAATGGTAAAAATCTACACATCTATCTATATAATATATAAAAGCAAAAAACATTTCAAGCCTTCTCATTAAGCCACATGGAATTATGACGTGGAAATCCACGTGGCATTATTCTATAGGCAATGTATATAATGCTTATTTCAGGAAATGATTTAGTTTTTAAAACTGATTTTTTTTTTTTAAATCAAATATTTTCTGAGCTTAAATTACGAAAACATGATTATTTAATTTTAGTAGGCTAAAGATAATGGATATCTTAAATTAAAATATTAGAAATTATAATTATTCAGTTAGTTGAATTTTAAGATATGGGCTAAAGATAAGAAATGTGATGTAGCAGTATATCTCGGTGAAGAAAATCGAGCCACATATTTTGCAAAAATAAAAATAAAAAATAAAAAATTCTATAAATAAAGTATGTTTTATGGTTTAAATTACTAATTGATGCGGACACTAAGGCGTTGAAGTTTTTTGAGTAATTTCAGCGAGTGCGCCGAAACCGTCATAACTTTTGACTCCGGATGAACCGCGGAACGCACCGCATATCAAATCGAACGTCGGAGCGAGACGGACAAAAGTCGTTATCTTTAATTTGGACGTAGATGTTGTCAACTTTGCATGCATATTCATTTTTATATGAGAATTTGCATTTTTTGTTATTTAGTGAAAAAAAATTAAAGCTAATAATTAATGGTAAAAATCTACACATCTATCTATATAATATATAAAAGCAAAAACATTTCAAGCCTTCTCATTAAGCCACATGGAATTATGACGTGGAAATCCACGTGGCATTATTCTATAGGCAAATGTATATAATGCTTATTTCAGGAAATGATTTAGTTTTTTAAAACTGATTTTTTTTTTTTAAATCAAATATTTTCTGAGCTTAAATTACGAAAACATGATTATTTAATTTTAGTAGGCTAAAGATAATGGATATCTTAAATTAAAATATTAGAAATTATAATTATTCAGTTAGTTGAATTTTAAGATATGGGCTAAAGATAAGAAATGTGATGTAGCAGTATATCTCGGTGAAGAAAATCGAGCCACATATTTTGCAAAAATAAAAATAAAAATAAAAAATAAAAAATTCTATAAATAAAGTATGTTTTATGGTTTAAATTACTAATTGATGCGGACACTAAGGCGTTGAAGTTTTTGAGTAATTTCAGCGAGTGCGCCGAAACCGTCATAACTTTTGACTCCGGATGAACCGCGGAACGCACCGCATATCAAATCGAACGTCGGAGCGAGACGGACAAAAGTCGTTATCTTTAATTTGGACGTAGATGTTGTCAACTTTGCATGCATATTCATTTTTATATGAGAATTTGCATTTTTTGTTATTTAGTGAAAAAAAATTAAAGCTAATAATTAATGGTAAAAATCTACACATCTATCTATATAATATATAAAAGCAAAAACATTTCAAGCCTTCTCATTAAGCCACATGGAATTATGACGTGGAAATCCACGTGGCATTATTCTATAGGCAAATGTATATAATGCTTATTTCAGGAAATGATTTAGTTTTTTAAAACTGATTTTTTTTTTTTAAATCAAATATTTTCTGAGCTTAAATTACGAAAACATGATTATTTAATTTTAGTAGGCTAAAGATAATGGATATCTTAAATTAAAATATTAGAAATTATAATTATTCAGTTAGTTGAATTTTAAGATATGGGCTAAAGATAAGAAATGTGATGTAGCAGTATATCTCGGTGAAGAAAATCGAGCCACATATTTTGCAAAAATAAAAATAAAAATAAAAAATAAAAAATTCTATAAATAAAGTATGTTTTATGGTTTAAATTACTAATTGATGCGGACACTAAGGCGTTGAAGTTTTTTGAGTAATTTCAGCGAGTGCGCCGAAACCGTCATAACTTTTGACTCCGGATGAACCGCGGAACGCACCGCATATCAAATCGAACGTCGGAGCGAGACGGACAAAAGTCGTTATCTTTAATTTGGACGTAGATGTTGTCAACTTTGCATGCATATTCATTTTTATATGAGAATTTGCATTTTTTGTTATTTAGTGAAAAAAAAATTAAAGCTAATAATTAATGGTAAAAATCTACACATCTATCTATATAATATATAAAAGCAAAAACATTTCAAGCCTTCTCATTAAGCCACATGGAATTATGACGTGGAAATCCACGTGGCATTATTCTATAGGCAAATGTATATAATGCTTATTTCAGGAAATGATTTAGTTTTTTAAAACTGATTTTTTTTTTTTAAATCAAATATTTTCTGAGCTTAAATTACGAAAACATGATTATTTAATTTTAGTAGGCTAAAGATAATGGATATCTTAAATTAAAATATTAGAAATTATAATTATTCAGTTAGTTGAATTTTAAGATATGGGCTAAAGATAAGAAATGTGATGTAGCAGTATATCTCGGTGAAGAAAATCGAGCCACATATTTTGCAAAAATAAAAATAAAAATAAAAAATAAAAAATTCTATAAATAAAGTATGTTTTATGGTTTAAATTACTAATTGATGCGGACACTAAGGCGTTGAAGTTTTTTGAGTAATTTCAGCGAGTGCGCCGAAACCGTCATAACTTTTGACTCCGGATGAACCGCGGAACGCACCGCATATCAAATCGAACGTCGGAGCGAGACGGACAAAAGTCGTTATCTTTAATTTGGACGTAGATGTTGTCAACTTTGCATGCATATTCATTTTTATATGAGAATTTGCATTTTTTGTTATTTAGTGAAAAAAAATTAAAGCTAATAATTAATGGTAAAAATCTACACATCTATCTATATAATATATAAAAGCAAAAACATTTCAAGCCTTCTCATTAAGCCACATGGAATTATGACGTGGAAATCCACGTGGCATTATTCTATAGGCAAATGTATATAATGCTTATTTCAGGAAATGATTTAGTTTTTTAAAACTGATTTTTTTTTTTAAATCAAATATTTTCTGAGCTTAAATTACGAAAACATGATTATTTAATTTTAGTAGGCTAAAGATAATGGATATCTTAAATTAAAATATTAGAAATTATAATTATTCAGTTAGTTGAATTTTAAGATATGGGCTAAAGATAAGAAATGTGATGTAGCAGTATATCTCGGTGAAGAAAATCGAGCCACATATTTTGCAAAAATAAAAATAAAAATAAAAAATAAAAAATTCTATAAATAAAGTATGTTTTATGGTTTAAATTACTAATTGATGCGGACACTAAGGCGTTGAAGTTTTTTGAGTAATTTCAGCGAGTGCGCCGAAACCGTCATAACTTTTGACTCCGGATGAACCGCGGAACGCACCGCATATCAAATCGAACGTCGGAGCGAGACGGACAAAAGTCGTTATCTTTAATTTGGACGTAGATGTTGTCAACTTTGCATGCATATTCATTTTTATATGAGAATTTGCATTTTTTGTTATTTAGTGAAAAAAAATTAAAGCTAATAATTAATGGTAAAAATCTACACATCTATCTATATAATATATAAAAGCAAAAAACATTTCAAGCCTTCTCATTAAGCCACATGGAATTATGACGTGGAAATCCACGTGGCATTATTCTATAGGCAAATGTATATAATGCTTATTTCAGGAAATGATTTAGTTTTTTAAAACTGATTTTTTTTTTTAAATCAAATATTTTCTGAGCTTAAATTACGAAAACATGATTATTTAATTTTAGTAGGCTAAAGATAATGGATATCTTAAATTAAAATATTAGAAATTATAATTATTCAGTTAGTTGAATTTTAAGATATGGGCTAAAGATAAGAAATGTGATGTAGCAGTATATCTCGGTGAAGAAAATCGAGCCACATATTTTGCAAAAATAAAAATAAAAATAAAAAATAAAAAATTCTATAAATAAAGTATGTTTTATGGTTTAAATTACTAATTGATGCGGACACTAAGGCGTTGAAGTTTTTTGAGTAATTTCAGCGAGTGCGCCGAAACCGTCATAACTTTTGACTCCGGATGAACCGCGGAACGCACCGCATATCAAATCGAACGTCGGAGCGAGACGGACAAAAGTCGTTATCTTTAATTTGGACGTAGATGTTGTCAACTTTGCATGCATATTCATTTTTATATGAGAATTTGCATTTTTTGTTATTTAGTGAAAAAAAATTAAAGCTAATAATTAATGGTAAAAATCTACACATCTATCTATATAATATATAAAAGCAAAAACATTTCAAGCCTTCTCATTAAGCCACATGGAATTATGACGTGGAAATCCACGTGGCATTATTCTATAGGCAAATGTATATAATGCTTATTTCAGGAAATGATTTAGTTTTTTAAAACTGATTTTTTTTTTTTAAATCAAATATTTTCTGAGCTTAAATTACGAAAACATGATTATTTAATTTTAGTAGGCTAAAGATAATGGATATCTTAAATTAAAATATTAGAAATTATAATTATTCAGTTAGTTGAATTTTAAGATATGGGCTAAAGATAAGAAATGTGATGTAGCAGTATATCTCGGTGAAGAAAATCGAGCCACATATTTTGCAAAAATAAAAATAAAAATAAAAAATAAAAAATTCTATAAATAAAGTATGTTTTATGGTTTAAATTACTAATTGATGCGGACACTAAGGCGTTGAAGTTTTTTGAGTAATTTCAGCGAGTGCGCCGAAACCGTCATAACTTTTGACTCCGGATGAACCGCGGAACGCACCGCATATCAAATCGAACGTCGGAGCGAGACGGACAAAAGTCGTTATCTTTAATTTGGACGTAGATGTTGTCAACTTTGCATGCATATTCATTTTTATATGAGAATTTGCATTTTTTGTTATTTAGTGAAAAAAAATTAAAGCTAATAATTAATGGTAAAAATCTACACATCTATCTATATAATATATAAAAGCAAAAACATTTCAAGCCTTCTCATTAAGCCACATGGAATTATGACGTGGAAATCCACGTGGCATTATTCTATAGGCAAATGTATATAATGCTTATTTCAGGAAATGATTTAGTTTTTTAAAACTGATTTTTTTTTTTAAATCAAATATTTTCTGAGCTTAAATTACGAAAACATGATTATTTAATTTTAGTAGGCTAAAGATAATGGATATCTTAAATTAAAATATTAGAAATTATAATTATTCAGTTAGTTGAATTTTAAGATATGGGCTAAAGATAAGAAATGTGATGTAGCAGTATATCTCGGTGAAGAAAATCGAGCCACATATTTTGCAAAAATAAAAATAAAAATAAAAAATAAAAAATTCTATAAATAAAGTATGTTTTATGGTTTAAATTACTAATTGATGCGGACACTAAGGCGTTGAAGTTTTTTGAGTAATTTCAGCGAGTGCGCCGAAACCGTCATAACTTTTGACTCCGGATGAACCGCGGAACGCACCGCATATCAAATCGAACGTCGTAGCGAGACAGACAAAAGTCATAGGGCAAAGCCCCTTGAGGCGGGGTCTAAAACAACAAAAAAACGTTATTTAAGGCCTTAAACGGGCTTCTTTATATCCTTGCAAATGAGATGGTGAACTTATATTCTGAGTTTGAAAATATCTTTCATCACTTAATATCCTTGCAAATTATATGGTATTATATAGATCACTTAATTTGATTTCGTACCATTATCTCAGTTTGAAAATGCCTTTCATCAGTTTTTCTTAATTAATTAACTTTATTATTCCCGTCGAATTCCGACGGGTTACTCACTAGTAATTAATAAAAAGTCATGTTTTTATAGGGATTAAAGTTTAGGGTTTAGGGTTTAAGGTTTAGGGTTTAGGCCTTTTAGGGTTTAAAAAGGGTTAAAAATCAGGACTTTTTATAACTTATGGAGGAACTGGTTTCCCCCAAAACTAACACATGATTTAATTATGTTTTTTCTCGATGATTTATTTTCTAATTTGGAATATTTAAAGTTTGTATTTATAAAATTAACTGATGGAAGATAGAGTTTAGCTTATTTTTTTAGTTATTGATGTAATTGATGAGTCATAATTTTTGCATTTATTATTTTTGTGAAGAAAAGTTGAGAGAACGTATTTAGTCACTATTGGTGTAATTGTAAGAGATAGGGTAAAAATGTCATTTGGTTTTATAGTTTTTACTGTACTTGTGGCGTCATAAATTCTGCATTCATTACATCCACGTGTATTTTGAACATTGACTTTGTTGGTCCCAAAGGGCAACAAGGGTATGGAAAATAGCTAGAGGGGGGTGAATAGCTGTTTTAAAATTCTTTTCGTACCCTTGAAAAACTCAATTGCAAATGCGCACTTTATCAAATAAGCGTTATGAGATGCGCCTAAGTGAGTGAGTGAAATGCACAACGGAATTTAGTTAAGTAAGTAGGCGCAAAGCTTGATAAAGGGGGCGCACACACACTCTAAGTATTTTGGCTCAAAGTGGGTGAAATAAGGAACTAAGGCAAATGATATAACAAACACAACACAATTCAATCCAATCAATCTACAATGAGTAAACAAGCAAATAGTGAGTGAAGATAATAACTTGAAAGTAAATGACAAGTAATTAATACGCGCTATTTGGAGATGTTCGATCAATGAAAGATCTACGTCCTCTACCAAGATGGTTAGTCTTAGATTTCTAATGAAGATCTTATATTATGAGAGAGTGTTACAAATTACAACGTTTGAGCTTATACACTAACTCAAGATCTAATATTTTATGAAAGAACAAATCCTAGACAAAACCGGTGTATCTCTTAAAGAAAGATCTAAGTGATCAAAATTAAAGAGGTGCGTGTGTGTTCTTAGTTTTAAGGCTCTTTAGATCTATGAGATTTAGAGCACAATAAAACTAAAGTGTTTTTGCTTAAGGATCTGGGCTAAGGATGAAGGTATGAAGATGTTCTTGAGAATTCTGGAAAATCAAAGGCAATCTTCAAATCTTCAACAAATGCTTGAGAGAGAAATTCTGAATATCTTAGCAACTTCAAAACGTTTGAAGTTATGGGGTATTTATAGTAGAGCCCCTAAAACTAGCCGTTGGAAATCCCTTGTGGATAAGTTTAAAGGACAGATGTGCTATCGCGCATTGAGTGGAGCACGTGTCCTTTTATAGCCGTTAGACACATAACACAAATATGACCATTATGAACAGGTGTCTTTAGATGCGGCTGCATACGAGTTATTTAACCACTGTTGGATCATTGGCGTAGTTTGAATTCCTTCAAGTCTTCATGTCTTCACTAAATCACCAAGTGTTAAATCATTCACAATGAGGCGCGTTGAGCCAAATGGGCGCGTAACACATGCGCGTGCCAAAGAGGCGCATAGGCGCAGAACATTGGCGCATGGCGTATGGCGCAGGCGCATGGCTCAAACTTGACAGAGTGATTTTCTTCAATCTTGACATTCTTGCCCTATTCCTAAGCCTATTCTATTACAATGGACTACCTAAAAAAATGAAGTATAAATACTTCTTACATGTGGGTCTAAAGTCCATAGAATAAAACTTAGGTGATGGATCAATCAAATCTAATCAATCCTATTACATTAAAACTGAGATATATGTGGGCATACCCAACAATCTCCCTTTATTTGATTGATGCCATTACCTACTATATCAGGGACAAACATTATATTTGATAATAACATGTCCAAATAAATAAAATTGGTAAATCATGTCTCAAGTTAATGCACACACTAGTCCAAGATATAGATTTCTAATCTATTCCAACAAAGATAAAACATTACAAATGGAATGATAGAAACAACAGTTAAACACATTCAAATGATATATGAGTTTTAGTTTTGAAATGAGTTTAAACAAAGTTTAAACTCTATGCATAAAGATATGAAACAGTTCAAATATAATGCATATGATTTTAAACAATAAATTCATTGTTCTACAAACAAGGAGTTTGAGTGAACAAGTTTTGAACCAATAGTGATGCTTTGTTCTCATTAATACTTGGGATGTAGGAGTTACAGAATACAAGTATCCAACAGAACAACATCAAAAGGTGCTAAAAACAAGTAAGCACTAAATCACTAACAAAAAGGTTTTAACAACAAAAGTTTCTAACAAACTTACAAAAAGAAATAACTAAGGATTAGGAGGCGCGTCATCATCTTCCTTCAATCCTTCTTCTATCTCCTTCACGGAGCGCTGAATCTGTTTAGACAATTGATGACAACGGTTGACAACACCATGAGTGTCAGTGACACCATCTCTAATGTAGCACAGATGATCAACATTGATGCCCTGATACTCATCAATGGTGCGTTGAGTGATGGCTTGCTGTTGAGAGAGATTTTCTACTACTATTTGAAAGTTAGCTTCAACAGCAGCTTGCGCGGTGACAATATCAGCAGTTCTTTTTGCGCGCCTGTCTGCGCTGGAATGCGCAGCATTAAAATGAGTAACAATCAACTCCTTCAAAACGTCCAACTTTGAAAGTAAGGAGCGAGAGTTAAATGGCGCGGCGCTAGAGGAGGGCGCAGTGTCCATATGCGCGCTTGGAGCATTCTCGAGCTCATCCTTGATTTCCTTCAGCTTGTCCATCACATTCACTAACTTGTCACTTTCACCAGTGACTAAGTCAAGTAATTTCTTAATATCATCAGCAACACTGGTTTCCACTTGCTTGATAGCATCAATAAAAGCTTGACCATCTGTGAGCTTGATACCTCCTACAATTCTTTCCCGAAGCTCAGCAAGCGTATCTTTGAACATGTCATTCATTTGAGCTATAGGATCGCTCCATTGATGAGGGGTTAGAAAATTCTTATCCTTGATGTCAGCGTCAATGCGCGTTATCTCCCCCTTAATGGCAGCAATCTCATCTGCCTGATTGGTTAACATTGAAGTATGAAGCTCTAACTAAGACTCAATTCGAACTTGGCCTTCATGAAGTTGTTGAAGGAGTGAAATAACCAAAATCATATCCTGAGTAGGTGGAGGAGGCGCGAGAGTAGACTGGGGCGCTGGAGTAGTTATGCGCCTCTTGAAGGTCTCTTGCTCCCCCTGAACTTGTTCCTCTTCCAAATCTCAAAATAGTTCAGTAGATAATCTATCTCTGAATTGCTGTTGTTGAGGAGTGAGATTTATAGGCGCATGAGTAGGAGTTGGAGTTGATGTTGCTTGTTTAATAAATGGACGAGGTGCGATTTACTTGGGCGCGCAATGAGTGAGTGGAGCACGTAGTGATTTAGGCGCATACCACAGTTTCTTTAAAACTTTGAAATTGATTTTAACTTTGTTGAACCTAGGATATTCAAAACTCAAAAAGACATAAAATCATTAGTAATGACAAACTATATTGACTAGTTAAGTTCAAGCATACCCATTTCACCTTTAAAAAAGATGAACAGTTTCGCGTCAAGTGCTTTCGTTAGAATGTCGGCGATTTGAAAGTCGGTTCCCACGTGTTCCATATGAATGTTGCCTTTCTCCACGTGGTCTTTGAGGAAGTGATATTTGATGTCGATGTGCTTGGTCTTTGAGTGCATGACAGGATTTTCAGAAACCGCAATTGTTGATGTATTGTCGCAGTAGATGGGACAATTTTCTTCGATAATATCATAGTCCACCAATTGCTGCTTCATCCATAAGAACTGACAGCAACAACTTCCCGCAGCGATATATTCTGCTTCCGTTGTTGATACAGACACTGAAGCTTGTTTCTTACTTGCCCATGACACAAGTCGATATTCGAGGAAATGACAAGTGCCACTTGTGCTTTTCCTATCAATTGTGCATGCTGCATAATCCGCATCTGAATAACCTACAAGTTTAAAGTTCGAATATTTGGTGTACCAAAGTCCAAGGTTAACAGTACCGGAGAGATATCGTATAATACATTTCACAGCAATCAAGTGCGCGTCTCTGGGGTCAGATTGATAACGAGCGCAAACACAAACACTAAACATAATATCGGGCCTACTAGCAGTAAGATAAAGGAGTGAGCCAATCATACCTCAATAGAGCGTTTGATCAACACGTTTACCTTTTAAATCTTTGTCAAGTTTGTTGCCGGTGGCCATTGGAGTGTCGTATGCTTTAGCATTCTCAAGTCCAAACTTCTTGATTAAATCCTTTGTGTATTTGGCTTGATTTATAAATATGCCTTCATTCATTTGCTTGATTTGAAGCCCGAGGAAGAAGGTGAGTTCTCCCATCATGCTCATTTCAAACTTGCTCTTCATTAGTTTCTCAAAGCGCTTGCACAACAATTCATTAGTAGAACCAAATATAATATCATCAACATAAATTTGAACACGTAATTTATGACCATTATGTTTGGCAATGAAAAGAGTTATATCGATTTTACCGCGAGTGAAGCCTTTTTCAATGAGAAACTTTGATAGTGTATCATACCATGCTCTTGGTGCTTGCTTGAGCCCATACAAAGCTTTCTGGAGTTTGTATACATGATTTGGAAATTGTGAATCTTCAAACCCAGGTGGTTGAGCTACAAAGACTTGTTCTTGGAGTTCACCATTTAGAAACGCGCTCTTCACATCCATTTGATATAACTTGAAGTTCTTGTGAGTAGCGTAAGCTAGAAAGAGTCTTGTAGCTTCAAGTCTTGCTACGGGCGCAAAAGTTTCATCGTAGTCGATTCCTTATTCTTGCCTATAGCCTTGTGAAACCAACCTTGCTTTGTTTCTCGTGATGGTTCCATTCTTATCCATCTTGTTTCTGAATACCCATTTCGTACCAATCACTCCTTGATCATGAGGTCTTGGAACTAGAGTCCAATCCTTACATCGTTCAAATTGATTGAGTTCTTCTTGCATTGCAACAACCCAATTTGGATCTTGGAGCGCTTCATCAGCCTTCTTTGGTTCAATTTGAGAGATAAATGCAGTGTAAGCATCAAAGTTTGTAGCTCTCCTTGTACGAACCCCAACTTGTAAATCACCAATGATATTAGCAATTGGGTGACCTCTAATTTCACGAATTTCAGGGGGTAAGTTAGGTTTAGTTATAGTAACTTGAAGGTCTTCAATAGGTACATCTTCACCAGATTCAAAATCATCAAAATTTAGGGGTTGAACTGGTTCAGAATTGAAACTAGGGTGTACACCAGATGCAGCAGTAGATATAGGCACGCGAGAAGAATCTAGAGGCGCATCATTTGAGGGAGGCATAACTGAGTATTCACCATGCACGCCATAAATGGAATTTAGTGCAACTGATGTAGATGGATTTCTTTGAGTTGATAGATTCAGATCTTGTGTAGGCGCATCATGAATAGGAGCACCTGTTTCATTTAACTCAACAGAATCATCAGAATCATTTGGAGCCAAATGTGGCTCAAGGAGAGAATGTTCATCAAATGTAACATGTACAGATTCAACTATCACTAATGTAGATCTATTAAAAATGCGAAAAGCTTTAGAATTTTTGGCATACCCAACAAAAATACCTTCGTCGGCTTTGGCATCGAATTTACCTCTATGTTCGTTTCCGTTGTAGAGGATATAACATTTGCAACCAAAGATCTTGAAGAATGCAATGTTAGGAGTTCTACCACGCCATAGTTCATACGGAGTCTTGTTGTGAAGTTTGTTGATGAGGGAATGATTTTGAGTAAAACACGCGGTGTTGATAGCTTCTTCCCAAAAGTACTTAGGCAATTTCGCTTCTGCAATCATCGTCTTTCCCGCTTCAATCAACGTTCTATTCTTTCTTTCCACAACACCATTTTGTTGAGGAACTCCAGCGGTTGAGAAGTTGTGGTCTATCCCATGATTATCGCAATATCGAGCAACACCGTTGTTCTTAAATTCTGTTCCATTTTCGGATCGAACACTAACGATGTCATCTTCTTTTTGGGTTTGGAGCAGTCTGAATAAGGTGGTCAAAATGTCATAACAATCGTCTTTTGAGATCATCATTTCCACCCATGTATATCTTGAATAATCATCCACCACAACTAGAGTATACTTGTTTCTTCTAATACTTGCGGTGGTGACTGGTCCAAATAGATCAATGTGCAGCAATTGCAAACATCTAGAAGTTGAACGATTTGTCTTGCTTGAGAAAGACTTTTTCGGTTGTTTGCCAAGTTGACACGCGGCGCACTTCTTGTCATGATGATCAGCAACCTTAGGAAGTCCTTTTACAAGATTATTCATGTTGAGTTTAGATAGATACTTGAAGTTCAAGTGACTTAAGCGCTTGTGCCACAGCCAACTATTTTCGCTCACACTTTTAGCTACAAAGCAAAGATTAGTACTAGAGTTCATACTATGAAAATCAATAATGTAAATATTTGTCTTACGATATCCCATGAGTAATGTAGCTCCAGTTTTGCCATTCTTGATAAGACATTGAGTTGAGGTAAAAAGGCATTCTAATCCTTTGTCGCATAATTGAGATATGGATAATAAATTGTGCTTGAGCCCTTCGACGAGAGAGACTCTTTCAATGCACACTTTGTCTTTCTTGAGCTTTCCATATGCTACAACTTGACCTTTGTTATTATCACCAAATGTACTGAGGGACCTCTTTCTTCATGAACATCTTTAAGTAAGGATTCATCTCCAGTCATGTGTCGTGAACACCCACTATCGAGAATCTATTCATACGTTTTTGCTTTTGAAGATCCAGCCATGAACCAAAGAACCTGAAATATAAACATTTTAAGCAGGTCCCCTTTATTCTTTTTCGGGTCCTAGAGTTAGCAACTTTTGACGACCCACTCTTGCTTGACCTTAGGATTTTTATGTCCTTTGGCATTGGGAGTGAATCTCAAAAGGCATTCCACGACCTTATGTCCCGAACAATCACAAATAGAACAATGATGAAAGCCACCAATCACGTGAGTTTTCACAAACTCTTTACTTTTCTTTGGGATAGCATTCTTCTTTGGGTCGGATGAGCCAGCCTTAACAAAATCTTTCTTTTAAAATTTTGGGGCGCTATTTCTTGGAGGGCGCATATGTTGGTGTTGTATGCTCTAGGCACGTTATGAGAACGATTAATGTTATCTGTTTATTATGTTTTAATAAAGATATTGAAGTTTGATTATTATATCTTTTGCATGTTTATTATAATAATCCCCGTCCCTGATAATTATGATTAATTGTTAGTATAAGTTTAATAGATAATCATATGATGATTATGGTGTATGAGATACAATTAAACTTATGGGTATTTGTTGGAGAACAAATACTGGACTGACCCACATGAGATTTATGTCATGGTCACAATGTCATAATTGTCTCATATAGTTATATTACTGGAATCTTTTAGACCTGAGATTATCACAGTCTTCCAACTGATGAACATTACGTTTGACATATTCAAACGTTACCCCTAACCGGGTAGCTATAAAGAATATGACTGGCGTAATCGGATTCATGTAGGGAAAGGTAATAAGTCTAGATGGGATTTGTTCCTCGACAAGAGAGATGTCAAGCTCTGGCCACTCGATGAATGGTATTGATGAAATGCATGGCCGTGCTCAAATAAGATTTGTACTATCAATACATTCGGGATCGAGAAAGCATTGAACATTGTAAGTTGACCATTGACCATGGCTTACGTTCAATAGACATCGTGAACAAAGAGATTGTAATATGTTCTATAATGGATTCACGAACTTTAACAAGTAATATTAATTGGGTAATCATGATGGCTTGCTAGAGTCCGCTCATGATTCATGGGTATAAATGTTTTTGGACTCATTGCCAACTTAATATAATCCTATGGGGTCACACACAAAAGGACGAATTGTTTAAAAGGCTAAAATCGGAATTCTGGTGGTGCTCGGCCGAGCACCTCATATGACTCGGTCGAGCATGGGAAATCAGAAGGTCAGATTTTCTGGAGCAAAGGTGCTCGGCCGAGCACCTTAAAGGACTCGGCCGAGCAGGCCCTGTTCGGGCCCAAAAACTGATTTCGTGTTGTGATGGGTTTTAACCTATTTCTCCTAAACGGTTTAGGACTAATAAGTATATAAACCTCTAACAACGACCTAATCAGTATGTATTGATTCTAGATCAATTAGAGAGCCTCTAAGAGAGAGAAAAATAAGTTCTTCTTACTCCCAAAGAATAAGAACATTGTTTTTCATATAGCCTTCATAATAGAAAGAGTTTCTATTGGATCTAGCAATCCGGTTCAAGAATCGTTCTTGAAATTTGTCCGCGTGTGGATAAACATAGAGGGTGTTGGCATCAACTCCTCCAAGTTCGTGATCCAAGCCTTGAAGTCGTGTTCCTGCGTTCGTGATTCAAAGAAGTGCTAAGAATAAAGATTCAAAGATCTGAAATTTTAAAGCTCCGTCACGGTTAGTATTTTAAATTCATCTCCGTATTAATTTAATCATCTTGATCGGATCTAGGCTTTTGGGTTTATTCCGCTGCGCATGATTGCACAAAACCCAACAGCATAGGGTTAGGAGGCGCACGGCGGTGAGGCGCGTGGCTCTTAGGCGCATAATGTGCACTCAGAGAAGGAGCGCGCCTTGTTTCAAGAATGATTTTGCTAGAAGATGATTCATCTGTAGCTACTTCCTTCTCTTTAGCTTTCCCAAATTGTTTCGTTGGGTAGACATAATGGAATGTTTGTCTCTTGAATTTTTCCTATCCTTTACCCATTGAATTAGAATGTTTTTCCTTGGGAATTTCAAAAGTTTGCTGATTTATAAATTCACTATCTCTTTCAGCACAGACATCACATTTAAAGTTGTCACTAGTTGATGAGAATCCCAAGCCACTTTTATCACCACTGACTTTTTGGGACTCAAATATATTCTCTATAGTGACACGAGAATTGGACCACTCATTTGTAATCTTTTTAAGATCAGTAATTTGAGCAACCAATTCATCGTTTTGAACTTTAAGAAGTGAGTTAAGTTCTGTTAGAAAAGTGTTTTTAAAAGTAAGAGGAGTCATGCTCTTTATCTTCTCCTTAAGGAGGGTGAGTTCAGATTTTAATAGAGATTTTTCGGTCTTAAGCTGGGAAATTTCTTCACATGATAGTGCTAAAGCTTCCTTCATATCACTAAAACGACTGATTACCTTTTCAGCCTCTTTGAATAACTTTTCTTGCTTTACAATGTCCTTATCATGATTGATTGTAGGAATAGGTGCAACTTGAGGTCTGACATATTCACTCTTTCTGAGTTTACTTCTTGCACTCATATCACATCTAGAAAATAACAACCCACCATCGCTTTGAGCTGGAGTGAGAAACCCTTGTTCAACGAGCTCGCTGATGGTTGGTCCTTTCTTCCTTTTTACTTCTTGAAAACCTACAGACTTTTTGATAGGTTTATTTAAGACATTCATATCAGGAACATCCTTTGAGTAATCATCATCAGAATCATAAGTATCAACTTCATCATCATTTGCTACCAAACAAATGAGTCCATCATCAGAATCTTCATCGCTCTCGTCTGAGTCTGTTTCAATCCAAGTGTTCTGCTCATTTGCTGGTGATTCTTCTTAAGCAATCATTCCCTTGTGACGAATGAATTTGGGAGTGAACTTGGGAGTATGGCTGCTCTTCTTCTGCATGTACTCAAATTTAGGAATTGGGCAGCTTGAAGCAAAGTGTCCTGGTTTCCTGCAATTAAAACAAACAAGGTCTTCTTTTCTTTTAGAATCATTGCTCCTCGTGAACTTCGGAGGAGCTCTGCTTGTAGATCCTTGAGCTTTGTTGAATGATCCGGGTTTTGAGAATTTTCTGAACTTCTGGAATCTCTTCACAAATAAAGCGAAGTCTTCATCATCCATGTCTAATAGCTCAGAAGTAGAAATTTTAGGATCCAAACTTTTCTCTTCTTGTACCGGCGCAGGCGCATGCGCTTCTTCTCTATGCACCACCATTGCAATGGATTTTGATTTTCCTTCAGTTTCACTGATGCGCTGAAGTTTGAGCTCATAAACCTTAAGATTTGCATAAAGGTTCCTTAAAGTCCATACATCTAAAGTTCCAGCGTCTTCAAGGGCACTAGATTTGTGTAGGTATCTTGATCCAAAAGCAGCAAGGAAATTAGTGTTTAATTCCTTATTGTAGAATTTCTTTCCAAGTGAAATACAGAGATTGATAATTTCACAATAGCGTTCATAAGTCTGTCTAAGAGTTTCACTGGGGAGTTGAGAGAAATTGTTGAATCTCTTTTGCACTTCATATCTCTTATTCTCCTTGCAAACCGTGTCTCCTTCTATATGCTCTTCAATAGCATCCCATAACTCATTGGCGGTAGCACAATGCATGACTTGTTGTCTCATAGCCGTGCTTAGAGTGCTTAGAAGAATATTTTTTGCTTTGCCATCATTTGCAACTCTTATTGTTTCTTCCTCAGTCCATTCTTCCCTTGGTTTCTTGATGGTTGGTTGAGCAGTGTTGGTGCGCGGATTTGGATTCGATTTCATATGGATGTAAGGTCCATAAACCACGGTGTCATGAAGCCTTTCATTAATTGAGGTGAGATGAGTTAAGATGCTGAATTTCCACACGTCAAAATGATCTTCATCAAAGACTGGAACATGTGTGTAGTTAGCAGTTGCCGAAGGTTTTGAGTTTACCATATCGAATCGGCACCCAATCTATTTAGCTTGGAAAACAAAAAATGTTTTATAAAGGTATTAGCTCTGATACCACTTGTTGGTCCCAAAGGGCAACAAGGGTATGGAAAATAGCTAGAGGGGGGTGAATAGCTGTTTTAAAATTCTTTTCGTACCCTTGATAAACTCAATTAAAATGCGCACTTTATCAAATATGCGTTATGAAATGCGCCTAAGTGAGTGAGTGAAATGCACAGCAGAATTTAGTTAAGTAAATAGGCGCAAAGTGTGATAAAGGGGGCGCACACACACTCTAAGTATTTTGGCTCAAAGTAGGTGAAATAAGGAACTAAGGCAAATGATTTAACAAACACAACACAATTCAATCCAATCAATCTACAATGAGTAAACAAGCAAATAGTGAGTGAAGATAATAACTTGAAAGTAAATGACAAGTAATTAATACGCGCTATTTGGAGAGGTTCGATCAATGAAAGATATACGTCCTCTACCAAGATGGTTAGTCTTGGATTTCTAATGAAGATCTTATATTAAGAGAGAGTGTTACAAATTACAACGTTTGAGCTTATACACTAACTCAAGATCTAATATTCTATGAAAGAACAAATCCTAGACAAAACCGGTGTATCTCTTAAAGAAAGATCTAAGTGATCAAACTTAAAGAGGTGCGTGTGTGTTCTTAGTTTTAAGGCTCTTTAGATCTATGAGATTTAGAGCACAATAAAACTAAAGTGTTTTTTCTTGAGGATCTGGGCTAAGGATGAAGGTATGAAGATGTTCTTGAGAATTCTGGAAAATCAAAGGCAATCTTCAAATCTTCAACAAATGCTTGAGAGAGAAATTCTGAATATCTTAGCAACTTCAAACGTTTTGAAGTGGCTAAGATATTCAGAATCTCTCTCAAGCATTTGTTGAAGATTTGAAGATTGCCTTTGATTTATCAGAATTCTAAAGAACATCTTCATACCTTCATACTTAGCCCAGATCCTCAAGCAAAAACACTTTAGTTTTCTTGTGCTCTCAATTTCAAAGATCTAAAGAGCCTTAAAACTAAGAACACACACGCACCTCTTTAAGTTTGATCACTTAGATCTTTCTTTAAGAGATACACCGGTTATTGTCTAGGATTTGTTCTTTCATAGATAATAGATCTTGAGTTAGTATTGAGCTCAAAAGTTATAATTTGTAATACTCACTCATTATATAAGATCTTCATTAGAAATCCAAGACTAACCATCTTGGTAGAGGACGTAGATCTTTCCTTGATCGAACCTCTCCAAATAGCGCGTATTAATTTCTTGTCATTTACTTTCAAGTTATTATCTTACCTCACTATTTGTTTGTTTACTCATTGTAGATTGATTGGATTGAATTGTGTTGTATTTGTTATATCATTTGCCTTAGTTCCTTATTTGACCCACTTTAAGCCAAAATACTTAGAGTGTGTGTGCGCCCCCTTTATCACACTTTGCGCCTATTTACTTAACTAAATTCCGCTGTGCATTTCACTCACTCACTTAGGCTTAGGCACATTTCATAACGCTTATTTGATAAAGTGCGCATTTGCAATTGAGTTTATCAAGGGTACGAAAAGAATTATAAAACAGCTATCCACCCCCCTTTAGCTATTTTCCATACACTTGTTTCCCTTTGGGACCAACAGACTTTGATTTAGTAGATATTTATATACTGAATTCATGTGTGTTTTTAACATTGAACTTTGATTCAGTACAAAATCCACTTGGATTCAATACTGAATTCATTTGGATTCAGTACTGAATCCATGTGTATTTTGAACATTGACTTGGATTTAGTAGATACTTATCTACTGAATACATGCGTTTTTTCAACATTGAACTTAGATTCAGTAGAAACTTTAAATCCAAGTGTTTCCAAGTGTATTTTGAGAATTTTATTTTTATTCATCATTGTTTTTCAAAACCCTATCTTCAGGTATGTCATTGTTCGCCTCGTCGAGGCGAAAAAAACAGTGTTCTCATATTTTTATTCGACCTGTAAATATTAAGATATTTAATTTTAAAATTTTAGAAAAATTTAAATGATAATATGGCAGATGCTGAAAAGTGAAGGTAAAATGACATTTTAACCAATCAGCTTACATAAATTGCAAAAAAGTCACCACTAACTTTGCACCAGTTTAATCTGAGCTACTCACTTCTTTCTAATCTGATGGCTGTAGATTGTTCTTATAATTTATATATTAATTTGTTTTTCATTTGCTCATCTTTCTACACACACACACACACACACACACACACACACACACACACACATATATATATATATATATATATATATATAGGTGCTCAAATGAGAACCTAAATATCATGAGAACCAAGGATAGCCATTGGATTAGACACAAATCAAGGGTTTAGATTACCTTTTTAGTTTAAAAATTCGGTGGCATTCTTGTAATTAGGTTAACAGACAAAGGGAAGGGCAAAATACCATGTGTGTTCTAGAATTTGCCACGTCATCACCCTAAATTTCCATAAATTTTCAAAATTAAATATCTCATTAACTACAAAACGAAAAAATAATCCGAGAACACTGATTTTTTTTGTCTCGATAAGACGAATCAAACTACATCCCTGAAGATAGGGGTTTGAAAAAATAATATTGAACAACGTCTAATTTTTAAAATACGCTTAGATACAATATGTGTTTGCTTATTGTATCTAACTGCATTGTTATGAACATTGTATTGGATACAAATGGCTATTTAGCTATTGTATCTAACAGCAATGTGTCAACATTGCTGTTGGATACAATAGGTGTTTGCCTATTGTATCTAACTGAATTGTTATGAACATTGTTGTTGGATACAAATAGCTATTTAGTTATTGTATCTAACAGCAATGTGTCAACATTGCTGTTGGATACAATAGGTGTTTGCCTATTGTATCTAACTGAATTGTTATGAACATTGTATTGGATACCATAGCTATTTAGCTATTGTATCTAACAGCAATGTATCAACATTGTTGTTAGATATTGTATCCAATACAATAGGCAAACACCTATTGTATCCAATACAATACTGACACATTGCTGTTAGATACAATAGCTAAATGGCTATTTGTATCAAATATAATGTTCATAACAATTCAGTTAGATACAATAAGCAAACACCTATTATATCCAACAGTAATGTTGACACATTACTGTTAGATACAATAGCTAAATAGCTATTTGTATCCAACATCAATGTTCATAACAATTCAGTTAGATAAAATAGGCAAACACCTATTGTATCCATCATCAATGTTAACACATTGCTGTTAGATACAATAGCTAAATAGCTATTTGAATCCAACAACAATGTTCATAGCAATTCAGTTAGATACAATAGGCAAACACCTATTGTATCCAACAGCAATGTTGACACATTGCTGTTAGATACAATAGCTAAATAGCTATTTGTATCCAATACAATGTTCATAACAATTCAGTTTGATACAATAGGCAAACACCTAATGTATCCAACAGCAATGTTGACACATTGCTGTTAGATACAATAGCTAAATAGCCATTTGTATCCAATACAATGTTCATAATAATTCCGTTAGATACAATAGGCAAACACCTATTGTATCCAACAGCAATGTTGACACATTTCTGTTAGATACAATAGCTAAATAGCCATTTGTATCCAATACAATGTTTATAACAATTCCTTTAGATACAATAGGCAAACACCTATTGATGTTAGATACAATAGCTAAATAACTATTTGTATCTAACAGCAATTTTCATACACATTGTTATTGGATACACTAGCTACTCCTCTGTTGTATGCAATGCCATATTCATATCAATATAGTTAGATACAATAGCAAACACCTATTGTATCCAACATCAATGTTGACACATTGCTATATAGATACAATAGCTAAATAGCTATCGTATCCAATACATTGTTCATAACAATTCAGTTAGATACAATAGGCAAACACCTATTGTATCCAACAGCAATATTGACACATTGCTGTTAGATACAATAGCTAAATAGCTATTTGTATCCAATAGCAATGTTCATAACAATTCAGTTAGATACAATAGGCAAACACCTATTGTATCCAACATCAATGTTGACACATTGCTGTTAGATACAATAGCTAAATAGTCATTTGTATCCAATACAATGTTCATAACAATCCAGTTAGATACAATAGGCAAACACTTATTGTATCTAAGCGTATTTTAAAAATTTGACGTTGTTCAATATTATTTTTTTCAAAACCCTATCTTCAGGGATGTAGTTTGATTCGTCTCGTCGAGACAAAAAAAAATCAGTGTTCTCGGATTATTTTTTCGATTTATAATTAATGAGATATTTAATTTTGAAAATTTAGGGAAATTTTGGGTGATGACGTGGCAAATTCTGGAACACACATGGTATTTTGCCCTTCCCTTTGTTTGTCAACCTAATTACAAGAATGCCACCGAAGTTTTAAACTAAAAAAGTAATCTAAACCCTTGATTTGTGTCTAATCCAATGGCTATCATTGGTTCTCATGGTTCTCATGTAATTGAGTTCTCATAAGAGCATGAATATATATATATATATATATATATATATATATATATATATATATATATATATATAGGGTGTTGCTCCTGTGAGAACCAAATTATATGAGAACCATGAGAACCATTACCAGCCTTTAGATTAGAACAAAATGAACGCTCCAGATTACAGTTAAATCAAAAAGGAGGCGGTGGCAATTTTGAGAATAGTACAAAACTCAAGGGCAGAAAAGCAAATTAATATATAAACTGTCCTAAACCGCACACACACAACACACAGTTGAATTTCGATAGCCAAAAAACCCTTTCCGACGACGATTAAACCCTACCGTCTTCTCCGGCTACTCTTTGCCCTCTTTCACCGGCGATTATCTCATTAAACACTCCGGCGACCTTCGTCTTCTCACAAGCTACAATTTCCATAAAAAATCAACACAAATGGCTTCTCCTGACGCAGAAAACAACATTGTTCATCCTAATCAGCAAGGTTAGGTTTTTAATTGACTACAGTATCATTTCCTATGTTTAATCGTTATTTTTAAACAATAAGACGACATGCAAAAGTACATTGTTGAAATTGGCATTAGATACACTTAGATACACTAGCTATTTTATCTAAGAGCAATGTCGTCCACATTGCTGTTGAATACAATAGCTATTTGGCTAGTGTATCCAAGGGCAATGTGGTCCACATTGCTGTTGGATACAATAGCTATTTGGCTAGTGTATCCAAGGGCAATGTGTGTCCACATTGCTGTTGGATACAATAGCTATACTATTTGGCTAGTGTATCCGAGGGCAATGTGTGTCCACATTGCTGTTGGATACAATAGCTATTTGGCTAGTGTATCCAAGGGCAATGTGGGTCCACATTGCTGTTGGATACAATAGCTATTTGGCTAGTGTATCCAAGGGCAATTGTATCCATTCCAAATGTTTATCACATTATGATTGAATGTTTGTAGGACAACCACGAAGGAGGAAGTCTACGAGGGTAATTGATGCACAAAATGAGAAGAGTAGAAAACATATTGAACAACAAAAAGCGTTAGGACTCTATACACCTGGAAGAGTTCTACTTGATGAAAGTGACAGTAGTTCTTCTTCTGAAAAAATATAGGTGACAAATAAATTGTCATAATACTTGTAAAAGTTGATTATAAGATGATTTCTTTACATGTAAACATAAATATTTACCTTTTTAAATGAATTTCAGAAGAAGCGACAACAGCAATAATCATCATACCAACAATAGAAGCAGCAGCAACAACAACAACAGCAACAACAACAACAAACACAACAGCTACAAAAATCATGATAGAAGGACCAACAACACAACCAACAACACAATCTGAAGAAAGGACAGAGCAACCAACAACAACAACAACAATAACAACATTAACAGGATTGGAATCAACACCAAGAAAATCTCCTAGGTTTGCAGAAGGTAAAAATATAGGCCAGTAAAAAATTTATAACTATATTTTAAATTATATACAATAGTTAAAATATTTGTGTCTCAAACTAAAAAGATCTATTTCTTGTACTAAAAACTTGTTTTCATTTTTTATCAGACAAATCTCCAGCAGAAAAATCACTTGCAGATATTATAAAAGCTGCTAGGAAAAGAAAAAATTGTGATGCAGATAAAAAAGATGGTTCTGATCCAAGTTCATCAAAACTACAAAGAGTAAAAATCAAGGTATTAACCTATATTATGTGTACCTATTACATACAATAGCTAAATATCTAGTGTATCCAATACAATGTGTGTCAACATTGCTGTTGGATACAAATAGGCATTTTGATAGTGTATCCAATACAATGTGTGTTGACATTGCTGTTGGATACAATAGCTATTTGGCTCGTGTATCCAATTGGGTTGTTTGAAAAAAAAATGAAAGTGCATACATTACGTAAAATCATAATATTAACCTGTTTTCAATCTTAATTGCAGGGTCCTAGAAACCCTCAGACCGAAACCACAGTTCCAACTCCAGTTGAAAATACTGAAAGCTACCCTATGTCAAAAATGAGAGGCACACCAAGGACTTTAGTTCAAGCAATTCAAAGCTTATCTCCTGAGCAAGTTGAATGGGTCAAATCTTCTGGATTTAAGGATCTTTTGGACTTGAAAATCAACAACCTTCCTCAAAGGATAGGTTATTGTGTTATCAAACATTACAACCACCATGATAACATAATAACGCTGAAAAATGGACAAACAATTCCTGTCACTGAAGAGGAAGTTGAGAAAATATTAGGGCTTTCAAGGGGGAAAGAACAATCAATATCAAGCAGAAAGCCAGAAAGAATGAGAAAGTTGAGGGCTCAATGCGAAACTGGAGGGCTCAGTTTGAAGTAGGAAAGGACCCTTGGAAGCACAGCCCCACAGATATATTAAAGAAGATTGAGAACAGCACTGAGGCTGATTATATTTTCAAACAGAATTTTGTGGTTTGATCTGCAATCTCTTCATCTGCCCCATGTCAAGCCATTATGCAAATCAAGAGATTTTAAATTCTAATCTCAGTTTTGATGAATGCAAAGAATACAACTGGTGTGAGTATCTCATACACCATTTGAAAAATGCAAGGTCAAGCTGGGTGGAAACAGGAAATTTTACAGGATCGTTGATATTTTTATGCGTAAGTAATTCATTTATCTGTTTGCTCAAACCTCTTCTTAATATGAACGATATTGATAATTATTTTCAATCTAACCTACATTGTTTTATTTTTATTTCCTAGTTTCTTTATATTGATCGTGTGGAGATGCAAGGTATGAATGTCGTTCAGAGGCATCTTCCAGCATACAAAGAATGGACGACAAAATTTCTGGAAAACAGAGAAGAATTTGAAATGAAAAATAAAACAATTGGGATAGGCAATGTTCGAGACATTTCTATGCAGCAAAATCAAGAGGTGAGATATCTAATCAAAAAATTGATGTTGGATACAATAGCTAAATTACTAGTGTATCTAATAGCAATATGTGAACATTGATGTTGGATACATTAGGTAGTTGCCTATTATATCTAACTGTATCTAATAGAAACGTGTCAAAAAATTGATGTTGGATACAATAGCTAAATTACTAGTGTATCTAATAGCAATATGTGAACATTGATGTTGGATACATTAGGTAGTTTCCTATTGTATCTAACTGTATCTAATAGAAACGTGTCAAAAAATTGATGTTGGATACAATAGCTAAATTAGTAGTGTATCTAATAGCAATATGTGAACATTGATGTTGGATACATTAGGTAGTTGTGCCTATTGTATCTAACTGTATTTAATAGAAACGTGTCAAAAAATTGATGTTGGATACAATAGCTAAATTAGTAGTGTATCTAATATCAATATGTGAACATTGATGTTGGATACATTAGGTAGTTGCCTATTGTATCTAACTGTATCTAATAGAAACGTGTCAAAAAATTGATGTTGGATACAATAGCTAAATTAGTAGTGTATCTAATAGCAATATGTGAACATTGATGTTGGATACATTAGGTAGTTGTCTATTGTATCTAACTGTATCTAATAGCAACGTGTCAAAAAATTGTTGTTAGATACAATCAGTGTTGGATACAAATAGGTGTTTTGCTATTGTATCTAATTGTGTTGTATATAATAGGTTAAAACTTAGATGTCAAAGCAACTATTCCCAAAAAAATCAGTGGTCTTGTTAAACTTACAAAATTCAGAAAAAATTAAATATAATTTCATCTATACTTGCAGACATATCATTAATGCATTAAACTATTAGACTGCATATAGACAAATACATTTCTGCTTTTTCCACCCACCTCCCCTGCCAAAAATAAATACAAAAATGCCAGCTTGCATGTCTTATATGGCATGCATCTCAGAATTGTTGATTAAAGTCAAAACATATACTCCCTCCGTCCCATTTCAAATTGCAAAACTTGCCAAAAAGGGTGTCCCAACTAAAATTGCAAAATTCAAAAATGACAAGTTTTAACCCACTTGTACACTCACATCCATTAACCCACTAACTATTTTCTACCCCACTTTCTCTCTCCCACTCAACTATCAACACTCACAACACATCACCTTTTTCACCTTCTCCCTTAATCCCCGTGCCAACCTAGTATTTGCAATTTGAAATGGGACGGAGGGAGTATTGATGAAAAATGGCACATCTCACAATTAAATTGGTCAATGCATTAATGATAGGGCTTTTATATCTAAGTATGTTGTTATGAACATTGTATTGGATACAATAGCTAAATTTCTAAGTGTATCTAATAGCTATTGTATCTAACAATACTAATATTAGGTATTGGATACATTAAGGACAATTCTGCTGTATCCAACTGCACACCTCCCCTACCAAAAAAATAAAATAAAAAATAAAAATACAAATGCTAGTTAATAAATTAAAATCTGAATGTCTTATATGGAACATATGTCAGAATTATTAATTACAGTCAAAAAGATGCATTGATGAAAAATTTCATCTGATCTTATATGTATCTGAAAGCTCATGACACATATACTTAATGAATTGACCAAATGAATTGCAAAAAGACAAATTAAAATAACTGTTCAACTACAAATTTTCACTATAAATACATTGCAACTTCACTTGTGTTTTACACATCAAAAAACACATCTAAAAACCAAACACTACAAGAAGAAAATGGCTGAAAACAAGCCCTCTTATTCTTCAACTGGCAATACAGCTCAGAATAACCAAAATGAGCCTGGTAATATCCCTGATATTACCACTAGTTCACAGCATCCTGTGACTAATCCTTCTGATTCTTCCGATTCTGAGGAAAAAGGTACATACTTTCCAATGAAGACCCCCCAGGACCACATAGCCTACTACTTTGAAAATTTCAGGCTGGGGCTGTATACCTTGTACAATAAATGGGGTCATCTCCATTATTTTTTCTGCAAAGAGACCAGTAACGGAAACACCGCAACCTGGTCATGGGAAGCTCTCGTTATGCATGCAAATGATCGTGGGTCTACCCTTGCACAATATGGAGCGACGGATATGTACATGCATGTAGCCCTACACAAGTTTATGACCATAAATTAGGTTTAGGAGCCTATATTCGTATTATGGTCAATTAAGTGTATTTCCTGATGTCCTAATGTTTAATATTAATTAATAAATAAGTTCCTTTTTAATTGTTTTTTTTTTTTAAATGTATCTTCATAAATATAAAAAGAAAATTAGCTATTGTTTGCGTGGTTATTGTTATGAAACATTGCTATTGGATACAATAGCTAAAATAGCTAGTGTATCTAACTGTATTTTTATAAAAATTGATGTTGGATACAATAACTAATTTGCTAGTGTATCTAATAGCATCGTGTCAACATTGCTATTGGATACAACAGCTAAAATAGCTAGTGTATCTAACTTCCAAGATTTAAGGTTTTCTTGTACTATTCACTTATATTATTAGTGTCTTTACTTCATCTCAAAATATATATTAAAAAAGAATATTTATTTATAATTTGTCTCAGAAATTTATTTTCACCTACATATACAGGATCAGCCCCTTTTGGCTACAGAAGCTCCTCATTCTAGTTCCATTGAAGTTCCTGATCGAGAGCATGTAATAAATATGAATAAAAAGACATGAAAAAGAAAAAAAAATGAATGTTTAAACTATTTAACAGACCATTTAAAATAAAAGAGGTGAACATTGCTGTTGTATACAATAGGGAATTGACTAGTGTATCCAATAGCAATGTGTGTGAACATTGCTGTTGGATACAATAGATGTTTATTTATTGTCTCTAACTGTATTGTTCACACAGATTGCTGTTGGATACAGTAGCTGTTTGGCTAGTGTATCCAATAGCAATGTGTGAACATTGCTGTTGGATACAATAGGGAATTGACTAGTGTATCCAATAGCAATGTGTGTGAACATTGCTGTTGGATACAATAGGTGTTTGGCTATTGTATCTAACTGTATTGTTAAGAACATTGCTATTGGATACAACATGGAAGTAGCTAGTGTATCCAATAGCAATGTGTGAACATTGCATTGGATACAATAGGCAAACATCTAGTGTATCTAATAGCAATGTTTGTATGAAACATTGCTATTGGATATAATAGATGTTTGCGTATTGTATCTAACTCAATTGTTAAGAACATTGTATTGGATACAATAGCTGTATAGCTATTGTATCTAATAGCAATGTGTATGAACATTGCTGTTGGATACAATAGCTATATAACTATTGTATCTAATAGCAATATGTATGAACATTACTGTTGGATACAATAGCTATTTAGATATTCTATGTAATAGCAAGTGTATTCAATTGAATTGTTCAAACAATTACTATAAAATATTTTCTTATTCATTACAGGAAGGTGATGGTCCTATCAAACAACTAGAGATTTTTTCAGATGAATTAAAGAATGCATTGGATAGATATAAAAATGCATATGTGGTTTGTATGTCAGAAAGCAAAGAGCAGGAGAAAGTGGTACAAATCCACCGTACAATTGCTCAACTGTTCAATTCAACCTTTCCACCTACATCCAATCCAACAAGTTCTTCTTTTCATAATGATGAACAACAACATGTCCAAACTCCTCAGCATGTTACAGCTTCTCAAATTTTGCAGAAGCCAATCCAGATCAATCCGAACTTGATTCTGAACCATTAAGCCTTCAGCATGTTACAGCTTCTCAATGTGATGAACCAAAGAACATACCAGATGAAACGCATCAAGACTCTCAACCATTTGATTTTTTACATCTTACAAGCTCACAAATTGACAGAATGGAGAGAGAATCTCTTGAAATATCAGCAGCAAAAAAGGCTACTTCAACTGAAAAATCTGCAAACATCGATCCATTCTGTCTACAAGAAGAAATACAAGATTCAGAAATGGTTGACAGTTTTGAGTTTGACAGCGAGGGTCTGAGAAATATTACAGCCATTGAGGAGCTGTATAACAAAGAAAAACAACCACCACGAACAGAGACAAGATCTGATGATTTATTTGAAGGTGTAGACGTTTTGTTGATAGCAAAGGAAGCTGAAGGCTTAGGTGAGGTTGAAAAAAAAAAGGAGATCAAGGGGAAGAAAAATATTCAATCTAAGAAGCCCCCACTGCCTAAGAGAAGGACAAGAAGCACTACAACGCCGAGTTTTAAACTGTTAAGTTCTTCCGATGAACACGATAGTCAACAGGACCAACCAATAGAAAAACGTCAACCGCAACCATCTGAAAGTAGCAAATCTCCATTCAGGAGTAGGGTGGTTGAAATAGAAGGCAGGATACTGGCTGATGAAAAAGCGATCTTCCAATGGATTCAGCATGTGAAGCCAGACACAGTGATGTAAGTAATTTTATAAAATTCACTTGGATACACTGCTTAAAATTGTTATTGTATCCAATTAACCTAGAGTGTATCTAATCCAATATATTTGAATTAGATACAATAGATACATTAGCTATATACCTAGTGTATCCAATAATAATATAGTATTTTAATTGCACACAATACCAGTTATAGATACAATATTTAATTAAAAGTTACACTATGAAATAGTATTTGTTAATAATATATTGCTGTATTTTCTACAGATTATTCCTTTATCAATCCGAGCATGCATTTGCGACTATCAAAAATTTTAAGAGCATGCTTCCTGGCACCACAGTGGAAGCAACTATCATTTGTGTGTTGGTGTGATGTGCTAAATGATTTGGAGAGGTACAAGTCTCCAGCATCGCCATTACGTCTCTTCTGCAGTCCACTTATGACGGTAATATATTTATATATTAATATTTACTTCCACTAATATTTTTATATGTAACAAAAAACACTAACACACATTTCCAATGTCAAAAAACAATATTTCAGATGATTACTGCTGGAAAATCATTTGATGCACATTATGAAGACTTTTCTGATGACATGGATAGATTGTTGAAACAGAACACAAAATACTCGCTCAATGATTATGAGATGGTAATGAAACTTAAACTCAATTATATTTTAAAAAACTCATCTTAAAAGTATCAAATAGCAATGTGTACGAACATTGCTGTTCGATACAATAGCTATTTGGCTATTGTATCTAATAGCAATGTTGTCACATTGTTGTTGGATACAAGATAGAATAGCTATTGTATCCAACAGCAATGTCTCAACATTTCTGTTGGATACAAATAGCTATCTGGCTATTGTATCCAATAGCAATGTGTGTATGAGCATTGCTGTTGGATACAATAGGTGTTGTCCTATTGTATCTAACAGTATTGTTATGAACATTGGTGTTGGATACAATAGCTATTGTATCCAATAACAATGTGTGTATGAACATTGCTGTTGGATACAAAAGCTATCTGGCTATTGGTATCCAATTGCAATGTGTATGAACATTGCTGTTGGATACAAATAGCTATCTGGCTATTGTATCCAATAGCAATGTGTATGAACATTGCTGTTGGATACAATAGGTATTGGCCTATTGTATCTAACAGGATTGTTATGAACATTGTATTGGATACAATAGCTATCTGGCTATTGTATCCAACAGCAATGTTCATACACACATTGCTGTTGGATACAATAGGTATTTGGCTATTGTATCTAACTGCAATGTGACAACATTGCTGTCGGATTCAATAGCTATTTGGCTATTGTATCCAATAGCAATATGTATGAACATTGCTGTTGGATACAATAGCTATTTGACTATTGTATCCAACTGTATTGCTATCAAACATTGTATTGGATACAATAGGTATTTGGCTATTGTATCTAATAGCAATGTGTCAACATTGCTTTTGGATACAATAGCCAAATTGGCTATTGTATCTAATTAAAATAGTGTATGTAATTAAAAGTATTCACATACACTTGATATGTTTTGTTTTTGCGTCTATCAGGTGTTCTTTCCAGTTTTTGCTAGTGAACATTATTGGCTTGATGTGATTGATATAAAAGGCGGTGCAATTAATATACTGGACAATAGTTTGGCAGGCACAATGGACAAATAAAGAGAACCTCTAATACATGTGGTATGACTTTCTTAAACTTGTCTTGCTTATATCTGTCAAAATTTTTATATATATCTTTATAAAATTGATACATAACACAATATCTGCAAATTAAACTTAGATACACTAGATAATTTAACTAGTGTATCTAATGAAAATTCAAATTGAATATGATATTTGCAATGGATACGATAACTATTTACATACTGTATCCAACAAGTCAAATATGTTTCTTTTGAATTATATAATAATGCACCGTTACTTTCATGTTATTTTGTGCAGCAAAAACTTTTTTGTCGGTATGCCCAATCCAAGAATCACAAAAGAGCAGATGAAATTAGATTATTTAAACCTAAACGAAAAAGATTCTCTTGACAAACAAAAGAAAATCATACCGACTGTGCAATTTTTATGATGAGGCACATGGAAGCATATATGGGCTGCAGCGGCACAATAAGTGATGTTGGACTAAAGGATGAAGGGGTAAGTATAGTATAGTATATAATAAAATGTTTGTTGAAGTGAAAAACAAACAAACTTCTAAAAAAAAAATTTTTTTTTTTCATTTCTTACCAGCTTGAACAAAATAGACAACTTCTGAGGCTGCGAAGCCGCTATGTGCACAAGATGATATTCCATGAGACAAACAAAAATAGAGATGAGGTTATACAAGAAGCAACAAATTTTTTAAATGAGAAGAGCAAGATGGACAAGATAGAAGAGAAGGAGCAAAAAAAAAAAAGAAACAAAAGTTGTAGAGACTGATTAATTTGGGGATGTTAGAATTGTGTATCTTTATATGGTGTTAGAAAACTTGTAGTATTATCGTTGGTTGATACTTGGCATTTATTTCGAAAACTTGAATTTTAGAAAACTTGTAGTCTTGTGGTTGGTTGATACTTAGAAATTTAAAGGTAGGTTGGAAATCATCTAATGTTGCATAATTTTATTTAGAAAACTTGTAGTATTTGTTTTTTTATGTTGGATAATTGATATGTAAGTAAGGATACTTTTTAATCGTTGCTTAGTTCATTCAAAGAAGCTCTAGTAATTTGTTATGTTGAAGACTTGAACATTGTATCTAACTGAATTGTTATGAAAATTGATGTTGTATACAATAAGTGTTTGCCTATTGTATCTAACTGAATGAACATTTTTGTTGGATACAAATAGGTGTTTTGCCTAGTGTATCCAATGAATGTGTTATGATATATTTCAATCATTGGATACACTACTTTTGCGACTAGTGTATCTAATAAGATATCCAGATTCCAGAATATAAATATCATATTAACATTAGATACATAATGTTTTGTCCTACTGTATCCAATGAATGGGTTATACTATATTTCAACCATTGGATACACTACTTATGTAACTAGTGTATCTAATAAGATGCAACTAATTTATTTCATTTATTAGATACACTACCTATTCACCTAATGTATCTAATAAAAATTACAGATATCAAATATGATATTAAACCATAGATATTGAATCTGTTCAAACAGTGTATCCAATAAATTGAATCATTATCCAAAAATATATAGTATTAGATGAAAAGACTATATAATTATCCAACAAAAATAAACAAAATCCTAATCAAAACCTAATTATTATCTTTGAATAATAGCGGACAATTTCGCTTGTCATGATGCACCATTTGGCTACATGACCTGCATAATCTCTTAGCCTTTTCCTTTTGAGCTACCGACTTCTCCGCTGCACTCAAAATCCTCTTCCTCCCACACCCTTTGTTACGACCTTCATTAGGAGGCTTGACTGTAATTTCATCAGGAATATCCGTACCAATTAAATTTTCAATAACAGTTTTGTTCTTCTGGCAAATATTTGTACCTCTGTGTTCTCTTAATTCATGCTTCAAGTCCTTCAAAACCTTTGCGATGTGATCCAAATCCTCACCATCCTTAGCAACTAACCCCATACATGTGTTGAAATCAAACCAAATCTCATTCAATTTTGCCCCAAACGCCTCCATTCTAACACAATCTGTTGATACGCTATCAACCACCGCACTTGACCCACGGCGCTCTGCATTCTTCATCCACCGATTGAGGACATGGTCTCTAGGAATCTTAGCTGCATTAACTAGATTTAAGGCAAAAAAAGCGTGTCTGCACAAAATTCCAATTCTTTCAAATAGTTTACACGAACACTGCACGTGATTAGTTTCTAACAAGTGCTTTACCTGTGTAATATTCAGAAGCTAAATTAGTACAAAATACAGCAGCTGAACATTGCATTGGATACAATAGATAAATTCCTAGTGCATCTAATAGCAATGTTTCAACATTGCTGTTGGATACAATAGGGAAGTAGCTAGTGTATCCAATAGCAATATGTATGAACATTGCATTGGATACAATAGCTAAATAGCTATTGTATCCAACAGCAATGTGTGAACATTGCTGTTGGATACAATAGGTGTTTTGGTATTGTATCTAACTGTATTGTTATCAACATTGCTGTTGGATACAATAGCTAAAATTGCTATTGTATCTAAGAGCAATGTGTCAAAAAAAAATGTTATTTACATAAAAAAAATGTTACCTCAAATTCTTTCCCTTTTGCTTTCCCATCTGTCAATACCAAGTTCTTAACGGAATCGTCACCGGCCATAGATTTCATCCCCAAACTGTAACACGCTTCTTTAATTTCATCCTGAACCATATAAAAAACCTCTCGTGTGTAAATTTCTGCTGCATCTTTCTCGATCAACAATGGAGTCACGGTCTTGGGAAGTTGTGTCAAACACTCGTGGCTCAATCGTTTATTGGTCTGACGCTGCTTGTCCATTGCTGTCTCAAAACGTACGTAAAACTCCGTCAATGTGTCCTTCTGCTTCGTGTACTTACCAAAAAATGCATTGGCGCTTTCTGACAACGACGTTGTACGCAATATCCCGAGCAATGGATCATCGCTAAAATATGCAGGAATCCAGCTACTCCTATTCTCAAACATAGTCGATAACCACTCATTCTCTTGTAAACCAAATTCTTCTATGACTGCTTTCCATCCCTCTTCAAATTCTGATGCATTTAGGCAATTGTCCCAAACGAAACCTTTAATCTTTGACATCAAATCAGCCTCCTTGCACAAATGAGGACCAACCTACACAAAAAAAAGTTAATTACCTACTTCATAGAAGCATAATATTATATTTAACAGTTGGATACATTACATAAAATAGCTAATGTATCCAAGTGCAATCTTCAACAATACACTATTCTAGATACTATATGACACTTTGATTACCTTTGTTGGAAGTTTGTTCATGATATGCCACATGCACCAACGATGCCTCGTTGAAGTGAAAACTGCAGGTATTGCCTGCTTCATAGCAGGGCATTGGTCCGTAATTAAGCAAAGTGGTTCCCGACCCATTGCTTTTAAAAACGCTTGAAAAGCCCAAGTGTAGTGAGGAATATCTTCTCTTGAAAGTAACCCTGCTGCAAATGTCACGCATTTCCTATGATTATCCACACCGCAAAATGGCACAAATACCATATTGTACCCGATTTGAACATACATAAAGAAAATCATGAAGCAAATAATAAATATCAACATAGATTCAATATTAATGTCTCAACATTGCTGTTGGATACACTAACATTGCTGTTGGATACAATAGCTAAATTGCTACTGTATCCAATAGCAATGTTATAAACATTTTTGTTGGATACACTAGGTGTTTGGCTAATCTATCCAACATTTGCTATTGGATACACTATTTAAATTGCTACTGTATCCAATAGCAATGTGTCAACATTGCTGTTAGATACACTAGCTAAATTGCTACTGTATCTAATAGCAATGTGTCAACATTGCTGTTGGATACACTAGCTAAATTGCTACTGTATCTAACAGTAATGTGTCAACATTGCTGTTAGATACACTAGGTGTTTGGCTAGTGTATCCAATAGCAATGTGTCAAACATTGCTGTTGGATACACTAGCTAAATTGCTACTTTATCTAATAGCAATGTATCAACATTGCTGTTGGATACACAACCTAACATAGCTGTTGTATCCAACAGTATTGTTGAAACAATACACTTGCATATACTTAGATACACTCAATGGATAGCTCTTGTATCCAATAGTATAAAATATTCAAAAACACTTACTTATTTGTGCCAAATGTCGCATCAAATGAGATAACATCACCAAATACTTCATAGTTTATACGGCCTATAGGATCAGCCCAAAATAACTTAATCAAACGACCTAATTCATCAGCTTCATATTCATAATAAAAAAAACCAGTCTGCTCCTTCTTAGCCTTAAACTTGTCCAAAATTATCTGAGCATCCTTCTCCCCAATACCTTGCTTAAAATCCCTGCTCCAATTCCTAAAATCTCTCACAGTAGCTCCAACATTTTCATATCCACCAACCAACTCTTTCATCAAACCATGAGCTTGTGATGCACCTATTTTCACCTTAGATGCATCAAATGCAAAATTTTTATGCGCCAATGACATTTCCCTACCAAAACGCAAAAAATGCCTACAATTTGGAGCAACCAGTTTATGATTATGCCGCTCAACAAATTTATACAAAACTACCCCACCCTTCTCATCATAACCAAACAACTTCATTCCAATCATCGCTTTACAATCACATCTAGAAAACATCATCTTTCGACCTTGTTTACTGCTCTCACCATCAGTATAATCAGATTTTTTTTACTTTATTATCAATCACCCCTGCCCTATGGCAAACATAATACTTCAAACTCGTTCTTCCATTACTTGATATCTTAACAGTAGTACGACGGACATCAAAACCACACACACGACCATATGCCTCGTAAAAACAAAAAACATCATCATAACTTGCAAAACACTGACCAATAACCGGCTTATAAACACCATCGCACACAGGAACCCAATACCGACTTTCTTTTGGTGTTACAATCAACTTCGAGCAAGCATCATCGCTATCAGCAGAGTAATATCCAACAATATTATCACTTCCAATGCCAAAATGATTACTTCCAACAGCTACAACAACAACAACAAAAAAGTGTTAATAATGCTGTTGGATACAATAGGTGTTTGCCTATTGTATCTAACTGAATTCTTATCAACATTGTATTGGATACAATATCTATTTAGCTATTGTATCTAATACCAACAATCTTCATAGATTGCTGTTGGATACAATAGCTATTTAGCTATTGTATCTAATACCAACAATCTTCATAGATTGCTGTTGGATACAAATAGTTGTTTGCCTATTGTATCCAATACCAACAATCTTCATACATTGCTGTTGGATACAATATGTGTTCTCCTATTGTATCCAATACCAACAATCTTCATACATTGCTGTTGGATACAAACAATCTTCATACATTGCTGTTGGATACAATAGCTATTTGGCTAGTGTATCCAAGGGCAATGTTGCACAAAAACAACCGATTATAAAATAAAATCATATTAATAGCAAAAACCTGAATTTGAAGCTTGATTTTCTTCCATCAAACAATATCTGCAACATCAAAAATAAAAAAAATAAAAAAAAACTCAAACAATATCTAAATTATAAATTATGATTAACAATACAAAAAAAAAATTAAACACACAAACGAACCAGATTTTAATTGCGAATACGTCAGAAAAACAGAATCAGGCGAAAATCTGACGTCGGAAAACGAGAATCAGCCGAAAAATCCGACGTCGGAAAAGGAGAATCAGGCGATTAAACTCGACGACCTTCGTATATTTCTCTCTCCTCTCCAACGACAAGACGGAATCGATCTAAACTTAAATATACAATGACAAAGTTACCCTTGATGTTAAGCCTTATTTCAAAATTGCCACCGCATGTCAACCTTTTAAGTTCCAATCTGAACCGTTCTCTATTTTCTAATCTAAGGGCTACAATTGGTTCTCATGGTTCTCATGATATTTGGGTTCTCATTTGAGCATCTACCTATATATATATATATATATATATATATATAAAATCTTTCAAGATTAAAAAGGTCAAAAGGAATAAACCCATTACTTGTTTGTTGTTACTTTCCTAAGTTGAAGGAGGTCAAATGACGCCTTGTCATATACTCTCTCCAGTCTCCATTCACTTTAAGTCTAAAGAAAATGATATTGTGGTAGTTCTACTTTAATTTATAATTTTTTTAAAAAAATAATTTAATATTTTTTAAATAATAGGTCTCACTTGCGATACGCACAATTCCTACACACCTACTATTTTTTACTTCACTTTTTCTCTTTTACCTAACTATCTACACTCATAATACAACATAGTTTTCACTTTTTCTTGAATTTTTGTGCCTATCACAATTTCTTATAAATTAAAACAGGATGGAAAAAGTACATAACTTGGCCGGTAATGCTCAATGGAAAGTCACATTTAAGCAATTGCTATAGCCACGTTGAATGTGGTCACTTGGCCTGGGTTTGAATGTTTGCCACTTTATTACCTTTAATATTAGGAAATAATGATTTTTATACCACTAAAAGTAATAATTCCACCAATTTTAGCCCTTTATTATGTCATCTTATCTTATCTTATAATATATAATAACTGAAGTGCATCCTGTTTTCCCGCCCAAATTTCACTCAGATAAAATGTCCAAACTGCCCTTATTAACATAGTAAATGTCCGAACTGTCTGTAGTTATAATGGCTTTCAATTGAACCTTTCAGCATTTGTTTGGAACAATAAAGAACATGGGTCTGAATTAAATATTCAGCTGGGGAAATGGTTCATTTTATTGACCTCGGTACACCAACAGACGCATTTATATCAGCTACACTTATGTTGACTACCGTTTTGAATTCTGCCTATACAAACTGTGCCCATTAACGTAGGCGTGTAAACAGTTTTATGTACCTAGGCAGATGAATTAATATACTGCAATATCAAAGGTTGCCCCAGTAGTATAAATAGTTCACTTCTCCAATGAGGGTTTCTCAGAACTCCCCTTTTTTTTCAACATAGAACACGTCCGGAAATGAAATGCCTGTTTTGCTTTTCAGGCACCTTCAAAAGGGAAGATCAAATTGGATCAAGCTGTAGTGGCACGTAAATGGGATGTTCCTGAAAAGAACAAAGTGAAGATGACTCCTCTTGAAATGGTTCTTGTAGATTCGGAGGTAAAAAAACAAATAATTATATTAGTTGTTCTTTAAATTTTACTAAGTATTGTACTTATATCTTTATAGTGAGTGCCATGTGATTCTTTGATTCAATAACATACCGTTTTGGCCTTGAGAAATTGAACTATATTCTGATATTCTGCTTCAGGTTATATATGGTCACCCCATGTGTTCCTGAAAGTCAAAAAATCTGTGAAAGGCTACAATTATGGAGCAAAAGCAACTTAAAAAGGAAAGCTAGGAAAGTTGGCTGGCTATAAAAATCATAATGTCCAATGAAGATTTCAATGAAAATATACTTCCAAGACTTGCTGTACAATACAACCATCTTTGCATACAATTGAATACTATAAACAATTACTTTCGTTATGTTATTTTGTTAACGACAATATTCTCTAATCTTGAATTAATTCACAATTCAAGATATATGTATGATACTCTATTCAATCCCTGATTACCCTTGTAGCTGCTAATTAAGTACTACCAATGTCTCAAAATGAATGTATGAATTTGTTCCTCAATAATATATTTGAGCATTTATCTATTGAGATGGAGGTAGTACAATAGAGGTGCTCTCTCAAACACACACAGAAAAATAAGAAGTCTAATACTACATATATCCCAAAATGAATCTCCATGTAATCACTTGAATGAGAGCATATTAAGAACTTTATTTTGAGACATACTGTATGTAGTAATAATGACATGGTACAATATTAATGTTGGGAAACTTAATACTGTGTCAATTCATATGCCACTGTAACCTAAATATAAGTTGGAGCATGCTGTTGAGTTTATAAGATACATTAGCTCAGCAGATCACACTTATGCTATTAATATTTTTTTTGTGCAAGGAAAATACTCTAACAAATTAAAAGTAAGCATCAGATTCATAGTCAATAAGAGATTCAGTACTTACTTCCAAGGAGTATCTTCTGCAAACGTTGTGTCACCATAGTAACCTTCGCACACTACAGTATATACCCCACTTCCATCTAATAACCCTGTAGTGGCCTTCTCCACCATTCTGTTGTTCATAGATGCAGGGGCAAATGGGTCATTTTAAGCTGGTGAAAAAAGTTAGATTTTTTTTTATTGAACTCCCTATTGCAAATTGACAAAGTATTGAAAATTATTAAAATTGGTCACTAAATGAATTTGCTCAAAGTCATTGCAATTGAGTTTGATTAAAATTCTTTGTGAATTTAGGACGGAGCCTTTATTTCTATTTCCTTTTCAGAAAAATAATATATATATATATATATATATATATATATATTTAAGCCTAACTTTTTAAAAAATAATTGCCACTTATTCATGCAAATTTACATCTGAAGTTCCTGTCATCATTCAATACAAATCTTGAGAAAATTTAAACTAAAATAGTATTTGTTATGTGTAACACCCCTAACTTTCCATACATTTAATGAGCATTTAATGGCACTAAAATCCTTAATTAACCATAATTGAAGTGGGGTCCATAAATCAACCCTCATTACATCATAAACAGTCATCAATGCGAAAGCAATAAAACGAAGTAAACTTGTCTTGGTGGAAATCATTCCAACCATAATAGTACTTACAACTCAAGAATTTAAAACAATAACTGTTCTTAATTTCAAATAAAGTCTTCAAACACCGCTTCCCTTACGGTTACTCTCCTCCTCCACCTACCTTGATCCTGAAAAGAAAATTTATAGAATAGGGGTGAGCGAACGAATGCTCAGTAAGTTCATACACGGCCTCTCCGGTTACTAAGGAGAGACGACCAGAACAAACACTTCCAAGATCAAGTTTCGACGATAGCGTGATCTTAACTTAGAAAAGTCGACTGGGGATTCGACACAGTCAACATCATACTTGATAAATTCATTTGAGAATTATGGCTCTACAATTCAAGGGTGTTATAAAAGTTTCCGTCAATTCCATACGTACATTGTAACCTCAATGCCAAAGGTACAGTTAATGCACTTAGCTTCATCAAGCTAATTCGTGCGGGTCGTAACGTGTATGGTATCCACACATACATGCTCGGGGTCGAGAACTATCCTTGTAATCAGACAGTTCCTGAGAGAAGGCATGTGATCACTCATGCAATCCCTTAACTTAAGATAGTCTCTTTCAAGACTAATATCCTTTACAGGATAAATTGTCCTTTTCAGGGACGACACGCCTCCTTTCTGAAAACGTGTCCCAAGCCACTAGTATTCACTTCTAGGGCTAGAGTAGGAAAGCATACGAAGGTACAGGTATGCATAACAAGTCTCAATTCAATGATATTTAGTGACCAAAGGGGACATCACCAAATAGGGATAACTTCAAATAACGTTTTTACTTATCGCAGGATCATTCAAATGCTATCTAGCCATAACGATAGCTACTCTGAGAATAAAATTCTGAATTCCAATTGAACAAGAATGCAAGGACAAAAGGAACGTAATCCCTTACCTTGATTGCTTTTCCCTGCCGAGTTCTCCTCGTACGAATCTACAAGGCATTGAATAGTTTACTTTAGTACTCTCAACATCGTTAACTACTTCTACTTAGTTAACTGAGAGATGTGTTTTTACTTCTTTATTTCGTTACTCTTTTACTTACGTTTCGGGTTCTGACTTTGATTCGCGAGTCAGTCCTTTAACTTTAATGTTATTGTAATTAAGTCCTCCAACTTTGGTTTAATTACAATTTGGTCCCTCAACTTTGGGTTAATTGCAAATTGGTCCTTCAACTTTGGATTAATTGCAAATTAGTCTTTCAACTTTGGATTAATTGCAAATTAGTCCTTCAACTTTGGATTAATTACAAACTGGTCCTTCAACTTTAGTTTAATTACAAGAAGGTCCCTTGACTTTGTTTTTTGTTCGTAAGGGTCCCCCAAGTTTCTTTTTAGCTACTTAGACCCCTTTAACCTCAAGGGTTTCTCTTTTATTTCTTCTAACTTTAATTTTTTTCAGTTAAATCCTTTCTCGTTAGGAAACTAACTGAATCTTTTAATTTTTCCCTTTCTTCGTTAACTCCCTAATTCCCAAGTACATAATACATTCCTTCAGGTTAGTTTTCTAGCTTTCCAACAACTCTTTTAAAGTTTATATTTTCTTTCCGTTATAAATCTAACTAAAATACTAACTTTTCCGTCCCAATTCTTAACATTTTTAATTAAGAATCAACACCAAAATATATATAACCATAGCCGAGTTCTATCTCATCAATATTCATTTATTTGATTAATTTTTTTCTTGTTCTTTGATTTTTTCTAAAATTCCCAAACATTAATTTATTCATCAATCAATAACAATAATCATTAAAATCAACAAAAAGAATTTTCCCCATCTCCTTTGGCCATTCGGCCGAATGACCTAGGATGAAAATCCATAATTTTTTTTCCCTTTTTGTTAAACCTAATTAACCTGAATCTCATATTAGTTCAATTCTATATTTTACAACATATTAATCCATCCACACCATGATCAAAATCAATCTTAAAAATAAAAACTAACATGGAGATCATTCTTTTATTAAAGCCTTTGAATCTAAGCTTTTAGCAATTAATCTCTCATTATTCAATCACTAGCATGCAAACCCTAATGATCATCTTCTTAGAACATTCATAGTTTAAGTTTTACTCAACTAAAATCAATGAAATAAATTTTTTATTATAGGGTTTGACATTACCTTGGATTTAATCGGATTACACCTCCAAAAACAATGGCAAAAATTCTTTTCCCCCTTCCCTCTTGGTTCGGCTGCCCTAGTATGGGGATTAGGGTTTTTGTGGTTGTGTTGTTTTGATCAATACAAATAAAACCTAAAATTTCACTACTCAAGATTTTATACTTTGGGTAATTGTTAACTGGACTTGGGTTTATTTAATTTTATTCGGGCCAACCCAAACTTGAGCTCCTTACGCTTGGCCCACTCTTTAACTATTTAACCCACTTCTTTAATAAGTCCATTAATTATAGTTATCATTTATTGTTCACAGTCATTAAATTTTTATTTTATTTTTTATATTTTTTTCGGGTCTTTACAGTTTTTCAACTTGAAAAGTATAACTGAGAACCATTCTGCTATGTTAAGTTTTCTGAAGACTTATGTTGACCCGAACACAGTGAACTTCAGATCTAACTTTGCATGATAAATATTTAATCGATTCTTTTTAAAATTTATCCTTAAAAATATGCCTATATTATTTTTATTGTAATGAAAATAAAAGTAATGGCTCCGTCCTTGATTCAAATAACTCAGAGACCTTGATTTGGGGAATTAAAATCTCTTTTGTATTGTCGCTTGTATTTTTTTTGTGCAACTATTGTAAATCTTTGAACAGTCAATAGCATTGTAAAATTTATTTGACTGGGCTTTGGTTCAAAATTGCTGGAGCATAATGTAAAGACCCGAAAAAAAAAAAATAAAAAAAAAATAACTGTGAACAATAAATGATAACTATAATTAATGGACTCATTAAAGAAGTGGGTTAAATAGTTAAAGAGTGGGCTAAGTGTAAGGAGCTCAAGTTTGGGTTGGCCCGAATAAAATTAAATAAACCCAAGCCCAGTTAACAATTACCCAAAGTATAAAATCTTGAGTAATGAAATTTTAGGTTTTATTTGTATTGATCAAAACAACACAACCACAAAAACCCTAATCCCCATACTAGGGCAGCCGAACCAAGAGGGAAGGGGGAGAAGGATTTTTGCCATTGCTTTTGGAGGTGTAATCCGATTAAATCCAAGGTAATGTCAAACCCTATAATCAAAAATTTATTTCATTGATTTTAGTTGAGTAAAACTTAAACTATGAATGTTCTAAGAAGATGATCATTAGGGTTTGCATGCTAGTGATTGAATAATGAGAGATTAATTGCTAAAAACTTAAAAGAATGATCTCCATGTTAGTTTTTATTTTTAAGATTGATTTTGATCATGGTGTGGATGGATTAATATGTTGTAAAATATAGAATTGAACTAATATGAGATTGAGGTTAATTAGGTTTAACAAAAAGGGAAGAAAAATTATGGATTTTCATCCTAGGTCATTCGGCCGAATGGCCAAAGGAGATGGGGAAAATTCTTTTTGTTGATTTTAATGATTATTGTTATTGATTGATGAATAAATTAATGTTTGGGAATTTTAGAAAAAATCAAAGAACAAGAAAAAAATTAATCAAATAAATGAATATTGATGAGATAGAACTCGGCTATGGTTATATATATTTTGGTGTTGATTCTTAATTAAAAATGTTAAGAATTGGGACGGAAAAGTTAGTATTTTAGTTAGATTTATAACGGAAAGAAAATATAAACTTTAAAAGAGTTGTTGGAAAGTTAGAAAACTAACCTGAAGGAATGTATTATGTACTTGGAAGACCTTGGGAATTAGGGAGTTAACGAAGAGAGGGAAAAATTAAAAGATTCAGTTAGTTTCCTAACGAGAAAGGATTTAACTGAAAAAAAATTAAAGTTAGAAGAAATAAAAGAGAAACCCTTGAGGTTAAAGGGGTCTAAGTAGCTAAAAAGAAACTTGGGGGACCCTTACGAACAAAAAACAAAGTCAAGGGACCTTCCTGTAATTAAACTAAAGTTGAATGACCAGTTTGTAATTAATCCAAAGTTGAAGGACTAATTTGCATTTAATCCAAAGTTGAAGGATTAATTTTCAATTAATCCAAAGTTGAAGGACCAATTTGCAATTAACCCAAAGTTGAGGGACCAAATTGTAATTAAACCAAAGTTGGAGGACTTAATTACAATAACATTAAAGTTAAAGGACTGACTCGCGAATCAAAGTCAGAACCCGAAACGTAAGTAAAAGAGTAACGAAATAAAGAAATAAAAACACATCTCTCAGTTAACTAAGTAGAAGTAGTTAACGATGTTGAGAGTACTAAAGTAAACTATTCAATGCCTTGTAGATTCGTACGAGGAGAACTCGGCAGGGAAAAGCAATCAAGGTAAGGGATTACGTTCCTTTTGTCCTTGCATTCTTGTTCAATTGGAATTCAGAATTTTATTCTCAGAGTAGCTATCGTTATGGCTAGATAGCATTTGAATGATCCTGCGATAAGTAAAAACGTTATTTGAAGTTATCCCTATTTGGTGATGTCCCATTTGGTCACTAAATATCATTGAATTGAGACTTGTTATGCATACATGTACCTTCGTATGCTTTCCTACTCTAGCCCTAGAAGTGAATACTAGTGGCTTGGGACACGTTTTCAGAAAGGAGGCGTGTCGTTCCTGAAAAGGACGATTTATCCTGTAAAAGATATTAGTCTTGAAAGAGACTATCTTAAGTTAAGGGATTGCATGAGTGATCACATGTCTTCTCTCAGGAACTGTCTGATTACAAGGATAGTTCTCGACCCCGAGCATGTATGTGTGGATACCATACACGTTACGACCCGCACGAATTAGCTTGATGAAGCTAAGTGCATTAACTGTACCTTTGGCATTGAGGTTACAATGTACATATGGAATTGACGGAAACTTTTATAACACCCTTGAATTGTAGAGCCATAATTCTTAAATGAATTTATCAAGTATGATGTTGTCTGTGTCGAATCCCCAGTCGACTTTTCTAAGTTAAGATCACCCTATCGTCGAAACTTGATCTTGGAAGTGTTTGTTCTGGTCGTCTCTCCTTAGTAACCGGAGAGGCCGCGTATGAACTTACTGAGCATTCGTTCGCTCACCCCTATTCTATAAATTTTCTTTTCAGGATCAAGGTAGGTGGAGGAGGAGAGTAACCGTAAGGGAAGTGGTGTTTGAAGACTTTATTTGAAATTAAGAACAGTTATTGTTTTAAATTCTTGAGTTGTAAGTACTATTATGGTTGGAATGATTCCACCAAGACAAGTTTACTTCGTTTTATTGCTTCCGCATTGATGACTGTTTATGATGTAATGAGGGTTTGATTTATAGACCCCACTTCAATTATGGTTAATTAAGGATTTTAGTGCCATTAAATGCTCATTAAATGTATGGAAAGTTAGGGGTGTTACAAAAACAAAGCCCAAACATATTTTTATACTGTTATTAACATTTTTCAAATATACAGGCAGGGGTTATAAAAACAAATTTCATAATTACGAACGAAAATAGAAAGAGATTTTGAAAATTACTCAAATGAAGGCGTCATAAATTGTTGACCGGTAGAACGCCAAGGGCTTTCATTAGAAGCTTCAATTAGGACGGTTCATCCTCCTTAAATTAATGAGGAAGATAAATCAATCATAGTCCCGATTACTTTAGCTGAGTTTATGAATCTAGTAATAATGGAGAAGTTTCAGGATTTATGACTAGAGAAAAAGGAGAAAGAGCGACCGTCAGAGAGGAACGATGATAAAGAGACAAGTTTGAGGTAGGAGCCGTTTGGGAGTAGATAAGAATTAGGTTTAGGGTTATCTTTATATGATACTCCATGTCATTTCTTATTTCCATTCAAAGATTAAGGTTATGGGTTGATAAAAGCAATATTGGCCTTTTAATTTCTCATTGGGCCGAGAAACGGCTTTGTGATTTTCATGGGTTTTATTTAGTCTAATTTACGTAATCAAAATTGGGCTGTTTTAATGGGTTGATACATTTATCTTAAAAATTAAAATGTGACTGTTTAAATAAAACATTTTTACGTACAATATTTTTAAAATTGGATTGATCGATTCAAGTTATTATGTTTTTTATAAGTATATATTTTTGCAATGGTAATTTAGTTTCGAAAAAAAAGTATATATTTTAAAGTACATATTTGTTTAAATTATTTGCTCAAAAATCTAATTTAAATTATAAAATACAGAAAATCTATTCCCACATCAAAACATATCAGGAAATGGAAGTGAAAATGATATTTGTGTTGCTTCTTGTACGGGGCAAACATTCAGTCCTATTAACTACTTTTATGTATGAATTGTTATTTATAATAGTCCTTTTCCGTGCCTTAAAGGCACGGGTGTTATACTAGTTAGTTATGTGTGAATTTCGTATTACATTAGTTTTTTTTTTTTATTTTAACGCCCATTTAATCTAACTTCATACTACTGGAGTATAGATTAATCAAGGCCCGAAGGTTAAATTAACTTAGCCACTGACTTAAGATAGTGTAACACCTAAAGGTATACTCTTTCTGTCACACCTCACTTGATACTCAAGAGGTGAGCACAATAACTAAGAAAAAAGATAAAATAAAGAAAATGTGTGGTAGAAAATGAAGCGAGAGAATGAGTGAGATAAATAGTAGTGTTGGTTGAATAAATTGAGTAATAGAAAATGAAGAGAGTGAATTAGTGGTGGGGTATACTCAATATAAAATTATTAAAAGTTGGTTATTTTGGGAGGGTCTCAAATGAGCTGGGACGGACTAAAATGAAAATAAGTCTCAAGTGAGCGGGGACGAAGGGAGTAAATTGTCAAGCTCCAAAAATGCCAGTTTGATTTTTCATAAATGATAGAGTAATAACAAGACTTGATGGTGAAGCAAGAAAATAATCAAGCACAAAAACACCAAATTTACATGGTTCACCAATTTAGCTACGTCCACGGGAAGGGGGGAGAATTTTTTTGTTATCAATTTGAAAAAACAATTACAAGATCACACTAATCTATGACCCGCGAATTTTGGTCACAAAATTATTGACTGTGCAAACCCTAGATCTAGAATTATTGATCTCTAGATTTCTAGATTTATGTTCTAATTTTTGAGGTCTAATTTTGTGTTAAGGTGACAAGCATATACTCCCTCCGTTTCATCAAAACTGAGACTAAATGAAATGGCACAAGAACTAAAGAATACTAATAAAATAAAGAAAATGTGTGGTAGAAAATGAAGAGAGAGAATTAGTGAGGTAAATAGTAGTGTTGGTTGAATAAAATGAGTGGTGGAGAATGAAGAGAGAGAATGAGTGGTGGGGTTGGGTGAATATAAAATATTAAAAAGTTTGTCATTTTGGGCAGTCTCAATTGAGGTGAAACGGACGAAAAGGGAAATAAGTCTCAGTTCTCATGAAACGGAGGGAGTATATACTAGTCAAGTCGGAACCCTGAAGACGGAAGGAGTAACTAATATTAATCACTGTGTTCTTCTTGTCCGCCACTCGGCCTACCAAGCCCATTACTTGGCACGACCGAGGCCTTCCATAAGCACACCCGTGCACGACCCTTGTTTAGATCTTGATGACCTTCACCCTTATGCACGGCCGAGTTCTCTACACCTGCACGCCCATACAGATGCTTCTCCATCTTTCAGCGTCTTCTCAAATTCTCTGCACGGTGGAGTCTTATCCTAAACACGCGTGTGCATCTGCTCTGTCCAGGTATTATGCGATTTTCCTGTCATACAATCCTCAAAATTGGTGTCCCGAATTCAAAAGCATTATCCCAATAATAAAGATGATGTTTAAAGAGTTTTTGTTTTTAAACATACTAGTGTTACTCCCATGCGATGCACGCGCTATCACTTATACTCAATTTGAGTAAATTTAGATGAGTTAAATAAGAATGACACATTATAATTGTGAGAAATTTCTTTGAAAACAATATTGTCCGTATAACATCATTTTGGCCATGAAAGATATCGTTACATATCAATATCTATCATTAGCTGCATCTCTAACGCGAGATAGGGCAACATATAGTTGACCATGACAAAACACCATTTTCTTCAATAAAAGATCAACACTAATGTCACATACTCCCTCCGTCCCGGTTTAAGGTTCTTAGTTTGACTTTACACGCTTATTAAGAAACTAAGGCAAATTTGAGTCAACAATCGTAGTATGTAGTGGCGGATCTAGAAAATTTAGCGAGGGGGGTCAAAATTTAAAGTGATGAAAAAAATGAAAATAGAATATTAAAAACGTAAAATGTTAATACCGTTGAGGGAAATAAAATAGTCCCCCTCCCATTATGTCGATTTTGACTCGTTTACGTTTCAAAAACATGTTGTACTTGTCAATCAATGATAGAATACTAAAACTTATACTATTATTTAGAAACATGACATTTATTTTGAGATGAACTTAAATAAAAAGTGTTTTTTTTATTATTATTATAATTGAAAAGAGGGTGTAGTAATTATGTGAACTATGTGTTAAAAGTTTCAAACATTTGGTCATGCAACTTTTAAGTTAAGACACATAATTTTAAGTAGTCAAGCAACGAAATATGTTATAAAATCTATAGTTTATATATTGATTTTATGTTTTGGTGTTTTTTTTCTTCAAATTAAGTAGTAATATAAGTATGTTTTGAGTTTTTTGGGATAAAATATTTATACTACTCTCTCGTTTGAAAATTAATGTCTATGTTTTTATGGTAGAACTATTTTGAAAATGCGTACTCTTTTATAAATTTATTGATAAAAATGCATAAATATTGTTGATATTAACTTTTTATTCTTTAAGTTTTGCAATATACAGTAAAATGAGAAAAAATTGGTAAAAATATATTACGGACAAAGATTTTAGAAAATAGAAATTTATCGTTTACTATTTTTGTTTTATTTAAAGTAGACATTCATTTGGGATGGAGGGTGAAGGGAGTATAAACTATAAATTCCTAATGTTGAGGGGGGTCATGCTATATAATTTGAGGGGGGTCAATTGAGAGATACATAGCATTTCACAAATATGTCAAAGGGTTGAAGTGGAGTAAACACAAAGTTCAGGGGGTCAACTGACCCCTCTGAGACATATGTGCATCCGCCACTGGTAGTATGTGAAGGATATAATTGTCCATTCATAAAGCAAGTGGGTAAAAAGTAGATGGGTGAGTGATGGTTTTTTGTAATATATGAACTTTATGAGGACAAGAATGTCCAAAACACTATTCATCATTTGCCATTTAAGGAATAAAGCAACTAAGAACCTTAATCTGGGACATACCAAAAAGGAAAGTAAGAACTTTAAACTGGGACGGAGGGATTATATTTAACAATATCTAAAGTTAAAAATTGTCATTTTTCGCAAAATACGAAACATCTTGCACACCTTTTAAACAGTCATAATATACTCACAAATAGTAAAAATGTTTCTAAAACAATAAAGGATTATTTTTTTTTAAATATTTTTTTGGGATTGTTACCAATAAGTCCCTGATAGAGGGTGGTATCTATAGTAATTTAAAAACAAGAAAGTCTTACCATTTTTAGAATGGGACTCATATGCACCTCAAAAATAGGAAAGTTTGGTAAATAAAGTCAAATATATCATTATTTATAATTTGGTACAAGTAGCCAACTTTGCATGTAAATTGATTTTTATATGATACTTTTTACTTTTTTTTTATTTAGTGAAAAATTGAAATGTGATTAATGCATAGTGACAAATTACTAATCGATGCGGACAACAAGGCGTTGAAATCTATTGTGTCATTTGAGCGTGTACGCGGAAACGGTCGTAACTTTTGACTCCGGATGAACCACAGAACGCACCGCATATCAAATCGAACATCGGAGCGAGACGAATAAAAGTCATTACCTTTAGTTTGGTAGAAGTAGTCACTTTTACATGTAAATTTATTTTATATGATAATCTTTACTTTTTAAATTAAGTGAAAAATTAAAGTTTGATCATTATATAGTAATAAAAATCACACATCTATATCTATAGTAATATAATAACAAGAAAGTGGTAAATGTTGCAACAATGAAGGGTAAAATTGTGTTCTAAAATTTTAGGTTATTGTACTAGTTTGGTGGTAATCTACATCTATCTATAGTAATATAAAAACAAGAAAGTCTTACCATTTTTAGAATGTGGCCAATATACACCTTCAAAATTGAAAAGTTTGGTACATAAGGTCTAATATGTTATCTATAGTAATATAATAACAAGAAAGTGGTAAATGTTGCAACAATTAAGTCAAAATTGTATTCTAAAATTCTAGCTTATTGTACAAGCTTGGCGGTAATCTACATCTATAGTAATATAAAAACAAAAAAGTCTTACCGTTTTTAGAATGTGGCCAATATGCACCTCCAAAATTGGAAAGTTGGGTGGGTACATAAGGTCAAATATGTCATTATCTTTAATTTGACAAAAGTAGTCAACTTTTTGCATGTAGATTAATTTTTATATGATACATTTTAATTTTTTTATTTAGTGAAAAAATGATTTTTTTACTAATTGATGCGGACAAAAGGCGTTGAAGTTTTTGGAGCCATTTGAGCCCCTGCACGGAAACGGTCGTTACTTTTTACTCTGGATCAACTACGGAACCCCGCATATAAAACCGAACGTCGTAGTGAGACGAACAAAAGTCATTGCCTTTAATTCGGTAGAAGTATTCAACTTTGCATGTAAATTTATTTTGCATATGATAATTTTTAATTTTTTAATTAAGTGAAAAATTGAGGTTTGATCAATATATAGTGAAAAAATCACACATTTATATCTATAAGAATCTATCTATAGTAATATAATAACAAGAAAGTGGTAAATTTTGCAACAATGAATGTCAAAATTGTCTTCTAACATTCTAGCTTATTGTACAAACTTGGTGATAATCTACATCTATAGTAATATAAAAACAAGAAAGTTTTTATATTTTTAGAATGTGGCCAATATGCACCTCCAAAACTAGAATGTTGGGTGCATAAGGTCAAATATGTCTTTATCTTTAATTTGGCACAAGTACTCAACTTTGCATGTAGATTGATTTTTATATGATACTTTTTAATTTTTTTTATTTAGTGAAAAGATGAATTTTTATCAATGTATAGTGAAAAATTACTAATTGATGCGGGCAAAAGGCGTTGAAATTTTTGGAGTCATTTGAGCCCCGTGCTCGGAAACGGTCGTTACTTTTGTCTTCAGATCAACCAGGAACGCACCGCATATTAAATCGAACGTCGGAACGAGACAAACAAAAGTCATTGCCTTAAATTCGGTAGAAGTAGTCAAATTTGCATGTAAATTTATTTTGTATATGATAATTTTTTATTTTTAAATTAAGTGAAAAATTGAGGTTTGATCAATATATAGTGAAAGAAAATCACACATCTATTTCTATAGAACTCTATATTAATTTAATAACAAGAAAGTGGTATATTTTGCAACAATGAAGGGCAAAATTGTCTTCTAACATCCTAGCTTATTGTACAAGCTTGGTGATAATCTGCATCTATAGTAATATAAAAACAAGAAAGTCTTACCATTTTTAGAATGTGGCCAATATGAACCTCCAAAGTTCAAAAGTTGGGTACATAAGGTCAAATATTTCATTATTATTAATATGGCACAACGTTTAATTAGGGTTTATTTAGTTTTAAGGTTGCATAACGATTAAATACTTTGTTCTAGGATTTTTGGAGGTGATTTTTGCTGTTTTATGATATTGATTATTTATTCCAATATTGGTGCACGTTCATAGATTAAATAGCGGTGTTTTTAATTATGTTAATTTCTTAGAAAAGTTTATATTAAATAAATTTAATTTATTTTAGATAGCCGAGTATATATTCTGACTGTTTAAGAGGTCGGCAAGATGTTTCATATTTTGTGAAAAGGGCAATTTCCAACTTTTGATGTTGTTACTGCAATTAACGAATATATGGTGTCATTAATGTTGGTCTTTTATTAAAGAAAATTTTGTTCTTTCATGGTCAACTCTATATTTCCCTTTCCCGCGTTAGAGATGTAGCTAACATTAAGATATTAATATGTAACGATACAATACATGGGCAAACTGATGTTATTACTAATTGAGAGATGATTTTGTCAATTTGCCCATGTATAGTATCGTTACATATGATCCAAAGTCAAAAGTTACGACCGTTTCCGCGCACGCGCTCAAACAACTCCAAAAACTTCAACGCCTTCCGTCCGCATCAATTAGTAATTTTTCACTATATATTGATCATAATTCATTTTTTTCACTAAATAAAAAAAAATTAAAAAGTATCATATAAAAATCAATCTACATGCAAAGTTGACTACTTTTGCCAAATTCAAGATACGACAATTTGCAATTTGGTTCCTGACATTTACAAACTTTTGCAATGTTGCTCCCAACAGTTTTTTTTCACCAATTGGTTCCTAACATTTATATTTTTTTGCAATGTGGCTATAAAAGTAACTGGGTGTTAGTTTTCTAACAGATTTTATGTCATGTGACTAGCACATGACGTTTTAAGATATTCTTAAAGCTACACATATCCGATTAATATGATTCTTCTTTTAAATTGTAGCTAATATTTAGATCTACAATATATATTTTTTTTTGGAAATTTATTGGGTAGTTGGATTATTTTTACATTTAATCTTAATTTTAAATATTAAAAAAATAGAAAACACTTAAAATATAATCTAAAAAAGATATTAGACCAAATATGTTCCATATGAACTAAATTCTATATGTAGATTATCAGTTCGTAAAAATGTTTGATAGAAAAAAAGGGAGAAGAAGAGGACGATGAATCGAGGGAAGAGTGTATGTAGAATGGGTGTTGCGGGAAAGTGGCAGAGGGGTGGAGAAAAATAAACTTTAGGAAAGATACATATAGAAATTACTTCATATGAAACATACTTGGGCTAATATCTTTTTTTAGATATTATTTCACGTGTTTTTTATTTTTTAATACTTAAAATTAAGATTAAATGTAAAAATAATTTAGGTACCCAACAAATTTCCCAAAAAAAATTATGTTGTAGATTTAAATATTAGTTTCAATATAAAAAAAGAATCATATCAATCGGATATGTATAGCTTTACGAATATTTTAAAACGTCATGTGCTAGTCACATGACATAAAATCTGTTAGAAAACTAACGCCCATTTACTTTTTATAGCCACATTGCAAAAAAATGTAAATGTTGGGAACCAATTGAAGAAAAAAAACTGTTGGGAGCAACATTGCAAAAGTTTGTAAATGTCAGGAACCAAATTGCAAATTGCCCTTCAAGATAATGACATATTTGACCTTATTTACCCAATTTTCCTATTTTAGATGTGCATGTGGGTATCATTCTAAAAATGGTAAGACTATCTTATTTTTATATTACTACAGATCCTACAATACTCCCTCCGTCCTGGTAGAAGGTTCACCATTTTGGGAGTGGAACAAGAATTAAAAAATGTGATGAGTGGAAAATGGGCTATGAGAGGGAAGAAGTGAGTAGGTATGTGTGAGAATGTGAGGATTTCTTCGTTCAATTTTATTATAAAGTCGACACTTATTATTAACAAAAATCATATTATCCAAAGATTTAAGGATACGTGGGTTAAGTTATGTTATTGGAAGGTCAAGGAGCACCAACTCCACACAATCTAAGATTGTTCTTGCTTAGGTGTTATTGATCAAAATAATGAATAAATAATAATGCAAATAAAACCAATAATTATTTCGTAATTATTGGGATGTTGGATTATATGCTTCAAGATCGCTTTCATGATTTGAAGGAAGATAAAAGTGTGGGAAAGATTAACCTTTGAAGAACGTATGATTCCAATGGATGGCATTGACTAAGGCCTTGAAATGATCCAAAAGCTTCAAGTTTATGATGATTTTGGTTACGTTTATGGGAGAGAATAATTTGGTAGAGCTTTCGCATGGGAGAATTGTTGTTAGGAGAAAACAAGGAGGAGGACCCTTTTATTTATAAGTTTGGTGAGACTTTTCCACCAAGAAAAGGATTCTCAAGATTGGTAGGAAATTAAGTCCTTATTTTGATAGGTTTAGAGAAGCAGGAAATCTCTAGGAAACTTCTAGGAAGTCTCCTATATAGATATATCCTGGATTTGGAGATTGATGTCCAAGAAAGAGATCGAAACAAAAAAAGAAACATAACTCAAAATCTGAGAGAGATGTCTCGCGCGAGACATCAATGCCTCGTGCGAGACATCTAGTCCAGATGGACTATTTTGCCACTATCAGCTGTTTTGTTATTCAGTTAAGCCTAAAACTAATGAAATTAGTCAGAAACTTAACGAAACATTACGAAACTAACGAGTTTTCATTCAAATACAAAGGCGAGACAAAAGAGTAGTGTAATCATGATTGTATGTTCAATTCAGAATGGAGTGTCTATAGTATGACAAGTGGGATCCGTAATTTAAATATGTGAGGGGAAAAAGTTAATGGGTATGACAAGTGGAGACCACACTTTAAGTATATGAGAGGAAAAGTGTGTGGGGTTGACAAGTGAGGCCTACATTTATAACCATTTTAGGAAAGGTGAAACTTCTAATGAGACACCCTTTTAAGTAATATGTGAGAGTATTCGGCGCTAGCCAAATTTGGACATGTATTATGCTACAAATCCAAATTAAAATGTCCCGCGCTAGCCAAATTTGGACATGCATTGTGCTACAAATCCAAATTAACATGTCACGCGCTAGCCAAATTTGGACATGCATTATGCTACAAATCCAAATTGTAGAATACAACGAACCAGTTTTATTAATGTCTGAAAAAATATATGATCTCATCAAAATTTACAAATATATTCACAATAATGTGATAACACTGGAAAAGGCACTCACACCAACGTTTCATCACAAATTATGTTGAAATTATTTTTGGGCGCCAAGCAATGTATGTCCAAACCCTTACAACATTATTCAAAAGGTAAAACTGCGAATACAGTACAAAAATAAATCTCATACAAGAAAAATATAAAATGAAAAGGTCAATGCTAGGCTTACAAAATGAAGTTTACAAAATGAAGGATACAAGGTGTGGTGGCGATATTTTATTGGCCACATCGATAGATAAACAACGGTCTCATTAACTCAAGTGTTGCAGGGATCAAGAGGAACCCCGCAGAGCAAATTTCCCAGAAAAGAAGTAGCCGGAAAATTTCTAAGACTCTCTGGTATTGAATTGGTCAAGTTGTTGTTTGAAACTGTTAGAGCAATAACAAGAAATTGATAAGAAAAGCGAGCGATCACAAGAACATAGATTTATGTGGTTCACCAACTTGGCTACGTCCACGGGGAGGGAAGAGAATATTATTAACACTGGAGAAACAATTACACAAGATCACACTAATCTACTTTACACGAATTTTGATCACAAAATTTCTGACTGTGCAAACCCTAGATCTAGAATTATTGATCTCTCTGTGTAAACTGAGCAAACTGAGCTACTTGCTGAATTAAATTAGGATGGAAGGGAGTATATATACATGCATGTATATACACGGCCTAAGTGCCTAATTAAATTCTAACTAGGATTCCTTTCCTAGTTGACCAATTCTATAAGGAATCTCATTCCTTATTTACTTAAGCTACTCCACGCCAATGCCGGTCGACCAAACAGAAAAAACCCAACACGTCCGGCCCACTCAAATCCTTGGCGTGAATTCGCATGGCCAGCTTCTGTTTTTATGGCCCTAGCTTCAAGCATTTGCCAAAAAACATTTTTACTCCTTCTGTCTCAAAATTATGAACTTGTTAATTTAACCCATATAAATTTTAGGCGTCCCCAAATTCAAAGACATTAATCCTAACAAATCTCCACCTTGACTTTGAATCTCCCAAATAACAAATCTTTCCTCCCCCTCGCCTCTTCTGCTATCTAATAGCTGCGAACATTAAGCAAGTCCAAACAATGTTGGAACTTGCTCCCCGTCACGGGTTTTGTGAACATGTCTGCAGGGTTGTCCGCCGTCCCTACCTTCACCTTTACCTGTTTCTCATCCCTTAGAAAATGGTATCTGACACCAATGTGCTTGATCCTCTCTTGATCCTTGGCCAAACAAATCGCGCTCAAACTATCGCAATAAAAAATAGCCTGATCCTGATGTATCCCAAGATTGCTGATCAATCCCTTCAACCATATTCCTTCCTTAGCAGACTCTGTCAATGCCACGTATTCTTCTTCTGTTGTAGACAACGTCACTGTCGCCTGCAATGTAGTCTTCCAACTAACAACTGACCCACCAAGCGTGAACACATATCCGGTCTTCGATCTTCTTGTATCAACATCCCCTGAATCTATGAAACCTTCGACTGCACATTCTGTCCCATCTCCATAGACGAGTCTGACATTGCTGGTGCGCACTGTAGCATACATCAAACTACCAACTGCACTAGCATAGGATACTCAAGCCATATACTCTTTCTCCTCAGTCGATTTGGGCCCAAACGCGACTGTCTGTGCATTCACTGCACCCGGAATGTCTATAGCCTTAGCTATTGACCTACCAAACCTCTCTGAAACTTTCTTGATGTATCTTTTCTGGGATAAGAACAGTTTCCGTTTGGCTCTGTCTCTATAGATCTCCATACCCAGAATTCTCTTCGCGTTACCCAAACCCTTCATATCTGCGACCAATAAGCCTTTCAGCTTCTGAATCTCTGACTTCATGACTGCTCTATCACATAGTTGTCAAATCCTTTGTACCACTGCCAAGGCGATTGCTTCAATATACATACTTGATCATCCTTACCAGGAACTTGGAATCCTTCCGACTCTGATCGAAGTGTGTCTGACCACTATTGGGAAGACCCCATTGTAGTCCACCTCCTCTTTCTGTGTGAAACCCCTTGCAATAACTCGAGCTTTATACTTGATCCCTTCTGCCGGTGACATCCATTCCTTTTTCTTGAAGATCCACTTGCAAGTCACAATCTTCCTGCCTTATGGCCTTGTAGTCAACTTCCAAGTCTGATTCCTGTGAAGAGACTCCATCTCATCACCCATAGCCGCATACCACTGAGATGACTCTGAACATGTATCTGCTTTATTGAAAGTAGAGGGTTCCATAAGAACGGACTCTACTTCCTCAGCAACCAGCAAGACACCAAGTCTTCAAATCTATACCTCTCCAGAGGCTTCCCGAGATTAGCTCTTCTAGACCTTCCTTTTGCTAACCCATGTTCCTCAGGAACTGAACTTGAACTTTCTGGTGCTTCAGTCTTTGTCTCTGTTGGTGGATCCTGATTAACATCTGACTGTTGGACAACTAACTCTTCAGTATCTTGTTGCTCCACCTGTTTTTCAACATCTGACTGTGGGACAACTAACTCTTTAGTATCTTCTTGCTCCACCTGTTTATCAACACCGCCAACACTTGAAACAATCGTGGATTTACCAGTCCATAACTCATAGGGAACTTTGAGGCCAATACCGGTATGAAGTCCATGATTAATCAAGTAACATGTTGTACTAAGCGCTTCTGCCCAGAAACGTTTAGACAACTCTGCATTGGAGAGCATGCACAATGCTCCCATAAGCCATGTCTGATTCATCCGTTCTGCTACACCATTCTGCTGTGGCGTGCCTCTGCTGGTGAGATATCTAGAAATCTCCACCTCTCTGCAAAATGAATCGAATTCAGTACTGCAGAACTCCAAACCATTATATGTCCGGAGCTTCTTGATCTTCTTCTCTGTCTGGTTCTCCACTACCGTCTTCCAGTCCTTAAAATTCCTTAGGACCCCATTCTTGTGGTCCATGATAACCACCAAATTCCTCCTCGAATAATTATCAACCATAGACAAGACATATCTGTGCCCCCTTAGAAATTCCTGACGTGAAGGTCCCCAACTCTCTGAGTGGATGTAATCCATAACGCCTTTAAGATCCTTGATCTTATGGCCATAAAGAAGATCTCTGTTAGTCAACTCATGCATCTCTCGAGTGCTCATGTGACCGAGCCTGATGTGCCACAGCTTAGACATATCTCCCTCGTTCACCTCTTCTGATGCAGCCATAGTCGACTCTGAAAGCGTCTTTCCTTGGAGGAAATACAAGGAGCCCCGCTTAAGGCCTTTCAGCATCACTTCTGAACCGTTACAGACACTAACTGCTCCACCTTTACCTTTGAAACTGAACCATTTGCTGTTTAACTGACTAAGAGAAATCAGATTCTTCATCATAAGCAGAACGTGTCGAACCTCGTTCAAAGTAACAACCCTACCATCATGAGTCCTGACCTTGATCGAACCAATACCGACAACCTTGCAGACTGCACTATTGGCCATGCTTATATCACCGCCAACTATCTGTCTATAACCGGTAAACCATTCTATATGGTAAGAAGCTCCTGAATCAAGAATCCACTCATCAGATGCGCATGCTGATTCTGATGTTACTAGAGGATAATCCTCTTTTGAACTGCTGTCTCTGGCCATCATGGCCTCTGCTCTGACAGGTGCCTTGCCTTGCTTCTTTCTGGGACAATTGAACTTCCAATGCCCATTTTCTCTGCAGAAATTACAGATATCCCCAGGTTTTGGACCCTTCTTGTGTGAAGAATTACCTTGATTGTTCTTCTTCCCACTAGAACCCCTGTTACTACTACTAGCAACCAAACCTGATGACTGGGTACCTGCCTCATTCCCACTCGCCTTCCGGCGTAATTCCCTCGTCTTGAGAGAAGTTTTCACTTCCTCTAGAGAGATCCCATCTTTACGGTTTATGCACGAATCGACATAATGTTCATAAGACATAGGTAAAGATACTAAAAGTTGCAAGGCTACATCCTCGTCATCCACAAGAACTCCTATATTACGCAGTTTAAGTAATGCAGAAGTAAATCTGTCAAGATGATCATTTATGGGCGTACCTTCGGTCATACGAAAATCATACAGCTTCTTCTTGTTGGATATTATGCCCTAGGCCCTTGAGAAAGGCCTATGCATTATATCATAGCTTCATTGTTATAGAGATAACAAACCCTATTATTATATCTTTTGCATGTTTATTATAATAATCATTGTCCCTAGCACTTATGAAGGGCTAGCATGAGTTTAATGGATAATCATATGATGATTATAGCGCGTAGGATGCGGATTAAGCTTGTGGGTACATGTTGGAGAACAAGTACTGGATAGACCCGTTATGAGATTTATGTCATGGTCAAATGTCATAATTAAATCTCATAATAGTTATATCATTCATCCTTAGACCTGAGATTATCATAGTCTTCCACATGATGAACATTATGTTTGACGTACTCAAACGCTACCCCTAACCGGGTGGTTATAAAGGCTACGATTGGCATAATCGGATTCCTGTAGGGAAGAATGATAAGTCAAGATGGGAATTGTCCCTCTCTCAAGAGAGATATCTGCTTGGCCACTCGATGAGTGAGATTGATAAAAGTGTACTGTCGTACCCAAATGAATTGAAGCGTTTAATGTTATTTGCTCATATCAATCTACTCAAGATCAAGAAAGCATTGGACAACATATGTTGACGTGGACCATGACTTATGTCCAATATGATATCGCGTGACAAAGGGATTATGATATGTTCTATAAGGTAACTTTGGGCTTTCAAAGTTATACTATTTGGGTAGTCATAATGGCTTTCTAGAGTCCGCTTATGATTTACGAGGTCTTCGGACTCGTTGCCAATATAGTATAATCCTATTGGGTCACACACGCAGAACGGATCTTGCTTGGCACGAAAAACGAGAAAAACTAGGAAGTGGAAAAACCAGCCGTACGGATGGTTTGGACTAGCCGTACGGATAGTTTGTCCGCTGACGAGTTTTTGTCAGATTTCTTTCTGGGAAAGGAATCCTTTAACCTAATGGAATTAGGTTTCTCCCAGTTTATATTATGTGTTCTCTTCAGCCGAAAACTAAGCCTTAGGCATTGATTTTGGAAATCAACAAGAGTATCTTGGAGAGAGAAAAACACATATTATACTTAGGTTATTGGGGTTTGATTTTTGCTCATCATCAAACCATAATAATCAAAGGGAGATTGAAGAATGGTTCTTCAACCATGTTTTTAAAGCCTAAGGATCTAGCAGTCAAATCAAGAAGCGTTCTTGAGTCCGTTCGATGTGTGGATACCGATAGAGGGTGTTTGCTTTAACACCTTAAAGTCTGTGTTCATGGATTCGATCTTCAAGGGTATGTTTCTTTCATCTTGTATTTAATTTAATCAACATGCACGGATCCGGGCTCTAGGGTGTTTGATTTTATCTGTTTATTCCGCTGAGCATGATGCATCAAAACCCAATAGTGGTATCAGAGCCCCATTCATTGTTGATTATTTTAGTATATCATGTTGAAATTGTTTAATTCGATTATATGATATCTACATGATAATAATATGAATGCGTGATTTGAGTTTTATATATGAGATATAAAGTTTTATGAGCATGACATGGGGATTATGTGATTATTATATTGATTTGGTCTATATGAATAATTGCATGTTGTGATTATCAATAAATAATTGGATTATGTGTATTGATAATTTAGATCTAATTTATATATATAATAAATTGTTTATTCATGATATTGATTAGATCTAATTAAATTTGTAATCTGTAAATTCATGTTTCTGTAATCTGATTATGTACAAACATGATATTGGATTTGATCGAATTTCTGAAATTCTGAAAAAACCTGGAAATCTGGGATCCTACCAATGTATCCGTACGGATGGTTTGGGTGGTACCAAACTGATCCGTACAGCTAGTTTGGAAATTCTCAGATTTGATTTTGTTTTCTGGTGTTCAGATTATTCTGTAAATTGTTTACAGAATTCGAATCTGGAAACTGGAAACTGCTTTCAGACGGCTGGTTTTCGAAAACGTGTTTCCTGAAATAGTTTTCGGCCGAAGAATTCAAAAGCAATTGCAGAAATCAGAGTTCTAAAGAGTTTAGAACTGCTGTAATCTGTGAGATTAAGAGACAATGAAAGATCTTGAAACAAGTATCCAATCTATACGGGAATGTGGATGCCTTTTGGCTTAGTTTCGACCGTATAGAGAAGTAGCTTGGTTTCTTGATCTTAGCACGGAAATGTGGATGCCTTTTGGCTTAGTTTCGGCCGTGCGGTTTGTGCTTTCAATTTCAAGATGCTCTGCGGATACAGTTTCAGAATTCTGAAGGGTTTAGAGTTTATGTGACCTGTATGAAAGAGCTGTACGGATAAATCTGGATGCTTCCAGAAACATCCGTACGGATGGTTTGGGCATTACTGATTCTGATCTGTTTCAGACGGCAGGTTTTGGAAATCGTGTTTCCTGAAACAGATTTAAGTTCAAAAGTCCAAACTGTTAATGAGATCAGAATCTTAAAGGAGTTTAAGATTGACATAATCTCAAAGTTTCAGAATTTATCCCTATACAAAGTGCAAATAGTTTGCAGAGAAGGAAACTATATTTGGATTAATTCATTGCATGGACCAATGGCAGGCTTACGCCTTGTTTCTGGGAATACGAATGAAATATCCAATCTGTAAATTGTTTACAGATAATTTAGATTCCGTCCCCATTATGTTGCTTCATAATTAAATCACAAGATTTTGCTTCTGTTAATTAATTGGATTAGTTAACATCAGTTATGCAAAGACTATATTATATTATGTTTGACATAATTAAATATATGATTCATATCTCTATGTAATAAACCTTCTTAAAACTTAAGTTATGTGCCAATCCATTATTAAAACACTTGTGAGTACACCGGGTATTTTTATGTGGGCTCTGCCAAAGCGAGGTGCATTAATTCTATCAGTGTATGAGCAAGATGAGGAAAGAGTGATTCCTATACGTTTAATGTGGTTTGACTTAATTAGGCTATCAAAAGACAAAGTTTTGGGCCTAAGACACAAGATGAGATTAAAACATGTTTGACATAAGATGTCTAACAATCTCATAAAGGATCTAAGAATCATATATGATATGATTGACAAAGAGTTGTCTACCTAATTAATTTAATTTTGAGCAGTATCGCCAAAGCGGACTTGAAATTAAATTAAAGTTGGATCTTAGCCTACTTAAATTATATTATACAATTGTTGTATTTGAAGGTGTATAATTTAGTGGGAGTATTTATGAAATACATTATATGTCTCTAAATGATAATGGTATGAAATATATGTGTATATTTATTTGCATATTTCGTAGAATGTCTTAAACTATAATCATGTATAATTACTGCGATTGACCCCACTTTAAGAAGAATAAGATTAACTTCCATGACCTAGTCATGAGCTTAAAAATTGTTCTAAAGCAAGATCGGAAGTTATGAATTCTTAATAAACCATATTCCTAAGAAACCTAATGCCTTAAGGGTGGACAAAGACGTTGATTAGAAACATGTGGATGATTCTATAGATGTCAATCGTCTTAAGACTTGCCATCATGTGTTTGGAACTTTAGAAGTATCTAAAACGTATGAATGCTTATGCGATAAGCAATATCGTAGGAAACGTTCCTACAAGCAACAGAGGCAAATAAAGTTTGAGATTGATTAGAGCCTAAACATTCATGTGATGAATGAAAGGTATGTTAATAAGTTCTCATGTTTTGAACATGGAGAGACATATTAATTACCTTAATTTGGCTTGGTTATCAAGTTAGTTTGGAACTAACAAAGGATTTGATATTAGTTCATGAGCGACATTTGATGTTTAAAATGCCATGTCTTAATATCAAATGTGAACCCTCTCAAACTCTAAAGGTTAATAAGGACAAGGATTTAAGATAAAGGCAAAACAAAAGTTGTCAAGCCTAAAAGGAAATATTTGTGGCAAAACCTAAAATCCAAAGAATGTAATTTGTACCTTGGCAATAGGATTGACCGTTGGTGAAATTACAATTTGAATTAAAAGATCAAAAGGAAGGGTAGTTGGACTACCACTTCAAGTATTTATGTTAAAATTTCTACTTGTAAGTTTAAAGATTAATCTATGTGGCAATAATGATGCAATGGTTGCAACATTAATCATAGAAACTTGCGAAGTGTCTTTACCTAATAAGTTCATATTTGTTTTGAACAACTGGTGCTATGTTCTTATTTAAGTAGAAATATTATTTTGGTTTCTTCATTAGAAGATTATGGATATTTCTTATTTCGAATAAAAAAGTGTTCCATTAAATATGATTTGCCTTATTGTATAGCTAATCATATAATGGGACTTAATATCTTTATCTTGGAAGAACAAAATAATGAGCATAACGTAAATAATGGAAATCTGAATATAAGGATGTAATCGTTACATTCTTAAAAAACATTAATGTCTATATCAAATGATAAGAAACACATATCTAAAATTCCATGGGACGGAGTTTTAAATTTGCATGATTTTGAATCATGTGATTTATGTGAATCTTGTAATTGATTAAGACACCTCTTACTAATAGTAATAAAAGGAAGTACTCTTTTGGACTAATACATATTGATGTATGTAGTTCGTTAAAGTAACAATGCTAGAAAGGATTTCAACACCTCATGGCAAAAGTATTGATGTACTCTGATTAGATCAAAGTAATAAATATTTGAGCCTTGGACTCGATGAGAATTCTGCAGAAAGTCTGCAATTTAAGAAAAACATAATCTGGAAACAGCAGCCGTACGGATGATGTTCCAGAAGTTTACAGATTGTCTGTAAAACACAGTTTTTCGTCTCATAATAAGTCAAACTGATTTTTAATTATCCTTCTGGATTATGTGCTGGAAACAGCTGCGATTACACTAAATTGAGTTTCATCTAAGGAGGTTCGACTGATGCCATATGAGATATGGAATGAAAGAAAAACTTGGTTTGTCTTTCATAAAGATTTGTGATGTGATACTTTTGAGAAAAGTTTGTCTTGGACAAAATCACACCTAAATCTAATAAATGTATTTTATGGGATATCTTAATGATATTAATTTTACACCCTTTAAAGAGTACAAATCGTTTGTTACTCTAAATACCACTTTCTAGATAAATCGTTTATCTCTAAAGAACTAGTGGGAGTAAAATGTATCTCGAAGAGTTCGAGACCTAGAAAATGATATAGAACCTAAGATGGAAGATTGAACAAAGTTTCACAAGGAGTTGTAGAAATTCGTTCAAGTATACACAAAGTTATTTGCATAAATGATAGGATACTATCTATAACAAGAAATATTGATTTCTCGTAATAGAAAGCAATTAGGAAAATATCATTGCGAATGATTGACCTATTACCTATCAAGATGCAAAGTCCGCTCCGGATTTAGATCAATGACTTGGAGTCATAAAATCTAAAAGTGTATATTGATTAAGCAAGACTAATTGAGAAAAGTTAATTCATAATGTCGATTATGATGAAACTTCATCACCCGTGGTCATGCTTAATGTTATTAGAATTCTAATTGTCATGACTTCATATTTCGAATATGTAATATGACAGATGGATGTCAAAACTATATTCTTTAACAGGAACTTACATTAGGATATGTCTGATACAACCTAAAAGTTTTGATTGATCCATAAGATTCTAATAAAATATGCAAGTTGCAGAAATTCATGAGATGGATTGAAGCAAACTACTTGGAGTGAAATTTAATTTGATGAAGTATTCAAAGAGTTTGAATTCATCAAAGATGAGACTTGTGATTACAATAAATTTAGTGGGAGCGTAATATTATTCCTAGTCATATATATGTGGTTGACATATAATTCATTCTGAAAGAGTTTCTAAATGAAAGACTTGGATAAAGCCACATATATCATTGGAGTTTAGATTTATAGAGATAAATCTAAAACGTTGTTTGGTTAAAGTCAAAGTACTAGTAAAGACAAGATAGTGAAAAGTTTACTATGCAAGACTCTTGGAGAGGTTACTTGTGAAAGTCTAATGGCATTAATCTTTGCAAGATTTAATTTTACTGGAAGACTGATGAGCAAAGAGTACATGATTAGGATTCCATATGCTTCAGCAATTGGATCTATCATGTAAGCCATGTTAATGTACTAAGACCGGATGTCTCATATACTTGGAGTATGATGAGATAATACCAATCGGATCCTAGTGAAAGTCACTAGTTAAGAAACACTCTTATGTTCTCTAAAAGGAACTAAATGATGCGTTCTTGATCTTTGATGGAATGAAATATGATCTTGTAATAATACATAGATGCATTCTTATAAACCAACAAAGATAAATATTGCAGTATAAATACATGTTTACATCTAATAATGGTGTTAGAAGAGTTCTAAATGGACCATTACTATTCTACAAAAAGTTGAGTATCTAGTGGCATGATATGCGACTAGAAAATGGTGAAATTAAGATTCTAATTAGTAAACTAGAAATCGTTTCTAGTGTCACTAATTTAATGTACCTTCATTGTGTCAATAATCGTTATTACACAAATCAAGGGACTATTATCTTATCTAAACATATACTCAGACGTTTCTATCTTACTCGAGAAATCGTCAAAGATAGGAGAGTCAAAATATGCAAAATACCTTATGATAATAACAAGGATAATTATCCTACGTAAGCTCGTTTGCAATTATGTTGGAGATCATAACTAAGCTCAATGGGTATTGGATACACTTTGATTGGGCCTAGTGCAAGTGGGAGATTGTTGGATATTATGCCCTAGGCCCTTGAGAAAGGCCTATGCGTTATATCATAGCTTCATTGTTATAGAGATAACAAACCCGATTATTATATCTTTTGCATGTTTATTATAATAATCATTGTCCCTAGCACTTATGAAGGGCTAGCATGAGTTTAATGGATAATCATATGATGATTATAGCGCATAGGATGCGGATTAAACTTGTGGGTACATGTTGGAGAACAAGTACTGGATAGACCCGTTATGAGATTTATGTCATGGTCAAATGTCATAATTAAATCTCATAATAGTTATACCATTCATCCTTAGACCTGAGATTATCATAGTCTTCCACATGATGAACATTATGTTTGACGTACTCAAACGCTACCCCTAACCGGGTGGTTATAAAGGCTACGATTGGCATAATCGGACTCCTGTAGGGAAGAATGATAAGTCAAGATGGGATTTGTCCCTCTCTCAAGAGAGATATCTGCTTGGCCACTCGATGAGTGAGATTGATAAAAGTGTACGGCCGTACCCAAATGAATTGAAGCGTTCAATGTTATTTGCTCATATCAATCTACTCAAGATCAAGAAAGCATTGGACAACATATGTTGACGTGGACCATGACTTATGTCCAATATGATATCGCGTGACAAAGGGATTATGATATGTTCTATAAGGTAACTTTGGGCTTTCAAAGTTATACAGTTGGGTAGTCATACTGGCTTGCTAGAGCCCGCTTATGATTTACGAGGTCTTCGGACTCGTTGCCAACATAGTATAATCCTATTGGGTCACACACGCAGAACGGATCTTGCTTGGCACGAAAAACGAGAAAAACTAGGAAGTGGAAAAACCAGCCGTACGGATGGTTTGGACTAGCCGTACGGATAGTTTGTCCGCTGACGAGTTTTTGTCAGATTTCTTTCTGGGAAAGGAATCCTTTAACCTAATGGAATTAGGTTTCTCCCAGTTTATATTCTGTGTTCTCTTCAGCCGAAAACTAAGCCTTAGGCATTGATTTTGGAAATCAACAAGAGTTTCTTGGAGATAGAAAAACACATATTATACTTAGGTTATTGGGGTTTGATTTTTGCTCATCATCAAACCATAATAATCAAAGGGAGATTGAAGAATAGTTCTTCAACCATGTTTTTAAAGCCTAAGGATCTAGCAGTCAAATCAAGAAGCGTTCTTGAGTCCGTTCGATGTGTGGATACCGATAGAGGGTGTTTGCTTTAACACCTTAAAGTCCGTGTTCATGGATTCGATCTTCAAGGGTATGTTTCTTTCATCTTGTATTTAATTTAATCAACATGCACGGATCCGGGCTCTAGGGTGTTTGATTTTATCTGTTTATTCCGCTGCGCATGATGCATCAAAACCCAACACTTCTTCAGGTATAACTTGTTGGTCAATGAACGTGTCATGTACATATCTTCCAACTTTAACCAAAGATCGCTTCCGGAGTCTGTTCCTGCAACATTGGTTAGGATCTCATCATCCAGCTGTCTGATGATCTTGGCGTGAGCCTTCTGATCTAACTTCCTCAATGCCACCACCTCCTTCGCTGCTGCTATCTTGTCCTTCTCTGACTGTTCTGCTGTACCTTCTGTGGTGACTGCCTTACCCTTGGGATCCTTACGATCCCTGATTGCAATCTCCAACGGTTCCCATAAATCTTTGTCTATCAACAAAGCCTTCATCTTGATCTGCCAGAGAGAAAAACTATTCTTCCCATTGAACTTGTCGATCGAATCTGCTCCTTGACCCATCTTCTTGTTCTCTGCAGCGGAATCCCTGAACCTCCAACCACGAACCAAAACTCTGGAACAACCAGAGCTCTGATACCACTTGTTAGAGCAATAACAAGACTTGATAAGAAAAGCGAGCGATCACAAGAACACAGATTTACGTGGTTCACCAACTTGGCTACGTCCACGGGGAGGGGAGAGAATATTATTATCACTGGAGAAACAATTACACAAGATCACACTAATCTACTTTGCACGAATTTTGATCACAAAATTCCTGACTGTGCAAACCCTAGATCTAGAATTATTGATCTCTCTGTGTAAACTGAGCAAACTGAGCTACTTGCTGAATTAAATTAGGACGGAAGGGAGTATATATACATGCATGTATATACACGGCCTAAGTGCCTAATTAAATTCTAACTAGGATTCCTTTCCTAGTTGACCAATTCTATAAGGAATCTCATTCCTTATTTACTTAAGCTGCTCCACGCCAATGCCGGTCGACCAAACAGAAAAAACCCAACACGTCCGGCACACTCAAATCCTTGGCGTGAATTCGCATGGCCAGCTTCTGTTTTTATGGCCCTAGCTTCAAGCATTTGCCAAAAAACATTTTTACTCCTTCTGTCTCGAAATTATAAACTTGTTAATTTAACCCATATAAATTTTAGGCGTCCCCAAATTCAAAGACATTAATCCTAACAGAAACGTTAAAAACCACAAGATTCGGAAGTGTCAACGATGAAGGTAATGATCCGCTAAGTAGATTATTCTCCAAGTTCAGACTACGCAACCTCGTTAGATTTCCGAACAAAGGAGAAATTTGCCCGGAAAAGCTATTTCCGGCAAGGTTAAGTGTGACAAGATTATGCAAATTAAAAATGGTTGGCGGTATTTCGCCGGAAAAAGTGTTTTGTTGTAAGTAGAGGTTACGTAGTAGTGTACATGAGCCTAAGTCGGAAGGGATGGGACCGGAGAGAGAGTTGAAACGGATGCTGAGTGTGTGTAGATGGGTTAGATTTCCGATGGTGTTTGTGTTGGAAATATTGGTCTAAGGTAATCTTTGAGTGAGTCCATTTATTGGTTCTCAAAGGGATTTGACCGAAGTCAATATTTGATGTGGGTTTTAAAGTTATAATTGTAAATTGGGATATTTCTATTTATGGTAAAATCCGTAGTTCAAATACTTACATTTAAATCATTCCTGTTTAAAGATAACGAAAATACTTTGTTTTATTATATTGGATTTATTTTAGTCTAATATAATTAAAGTAGCATTTTCGTGACATCTTTTATTGTGGAAATAATTTATTTGTTTGTATTAGAATTATAAGTAATTTATAATTAAACTGTATTTAATTATTGTAATTAGTCCTAAATTTAATTGGATTAATTTAGGTAATTAATGTTGGACTCTTCTACTAATTACTGTGTGAAGAAGTCGAAATCCATGAGGAAATTAAGTCAACAAGTCCTAATATTAATTTACTGCTTTTGCTAGTTAGTATTAGACTTGGACTTTACCATTAGTGTTTGACTAGGAGAGAATCAAAGTAACACTTAAATAGTAGAGAGTGATACCACGGCAAGACAGAGAAGAACAAGAAGAGTGCAATCAGTTTGACAGCCGCCCATGCAATTTGTTTGGACGTGTTTTCAAATGGTTCTGTCTATCTTTGTTCTTCGGTTCTGTGTGTCCGTTCTTATCATTTTCGTTTCGTTAAGTGGTTGATAATCTAGTCAATGGTTTAATGATCTTTAATCCATGGTGAAATCACAAGAGACTCAGGTGAATGAGATAGAGCCGCAGTTGGATTTAAGTCTGTGTGCATCGTTCTTGACTCAAATCTTGAGATCGTTTTATCCTCGGAGGAATTTGCATGTATCCGAAATCGCACCAGTAGGAGGCAATAATTTCTCTTAGAGAAGTCTTCCTAAGGCGACTCGATCTACCCCGATAAGTTTCTAACTTGCTCTTTAATTTTCTTATTGTTATAGTATGCTTTATTGCGTGTTGCTTTCGTTGTTGATCTTACTGCGATTACACTGTTGAATGCATGATTGCCCCGTTGATTGTTTGATTAATCTACTCGTTGCGTAATTTATATTCCAACAGTTTGGTGGTATTTTTCCGGCCAGGGAGGCTCCGGGAAGGCGGAGGGTGGTGACACGGTTGGCGGTGGTGTTGCAGACTACGCCTGACCATAAGCATGGGGTTGGGTGGGTAGTGTTCCACCGGAGGGTGGTGCCTCCGACTGCGGAACGGAGGCGGAGGAGGGCGGCTCTGTCGGATGAGAGGTCGGAAATGGAGGTGGAAAGAAAAGAAATGAGGAGAATGAAAACAAGAGGAGTGTTAAGATTGGTGACCATTTTCTTGGAGGTGTGTGTTTATTAATATGAATTGGATTGATACAAGATTGGGGGGGGGGGGGAGTTTATAAGGAGACAGAAATGTATTTGGTGAATTATTGGATTGACTTGTTCTTGTGGCATAACGACCTGGGCAAAAAGAGGATAATTTATTTACTGTTTTTTTTTTTTTTTTTTTTTTTGGTGACTGACCAAGTTGAAATGACAAGAAACTTGACAATATAAGGGTAAACAAACATCACTTTCAGAATATGAAGATATGGTCAAGGGCGAACAAGCCAATGCTAGACTTTACTCCAACTGTTACTTTTAAGAATTTTAGTTTGATTTTTAGTTTGATTATTAAAGAACCAGTGAAAAATCAATTAATTTCTTTTAATAAAATAAATTTTATGAGGATAAAATTGTTCAAAACATTATTTATACTTTGCCAATTGTAAAATAAAGCAACAAAAAACTTTAAACTGGAACAAACTAAAAAATAAAATAATAACCTTAAACTGAGACGGAGTGACAATTTTCCAGTAATATCAAGCAAATTTACACAGTAAATAATTAAAGTCAAACCCGACATGGCGCTAAAAATGATTCTTTTGTTAGTTTTTTAACGCCGTCATAGTCCACGTTAGAATGTTGCATTCTTCGTAGCCTACTGAAAATTTAGTACACGTTTGTCACTAGTTAGTATTTAGGGTTAATGACAGATTAGGGCCTGAATTCCAGGGGGTGCGTCTAAAAGGGGCCTGGGTTTTTTTTCTCGCTAGATCAGGGCTCAATATCTAAATTTTTCGGCAGTTAAGGGCTTTTTGACGGAAATCGTTAGAAAAGTCAGTTAAGTGCCATGTGCATGGCACATGATCGACTAAATGGATGAATTTGTAATGAAAATTTGTCAAAAAGGGTCAAACTGTAAATTTTAAAATTTGAAGGGATAAATCCAAAACAAAACAAAACCCTACCCCTCCTCTCCCCCCCCCCCTTTAACGCATCTTCTTCATCTCTCTCATTCCAACGCATCTTCTTCCTCTCCTCTCTCCGGCGAAATTTTCCCCTCCCCTCCTCTCCTCCGGCGTCCCCTCCCCTTACTCCGGCGATGATCTGTGGCAGCAGCGGTGATCTCCGGCGGCATGAGATGCGGAAAAGGCTGTTGGAATTCCGTACTGTTCCTGGTGCTTTTGACTACTCGAATCAGGTCAGATGGCGACGTTTTTAGCACTATTCTCTTCGTCCAGTCAGGGCGCCCCTTGTGGTGTTCGCTGGAATGTCGCCGGCGAACGACGGCTGTCGCGCCCCAACCCGTGGTCCTACTTGGCCCCACGTTCAGGACACGCACGGAAGACGTCATAAAACATTTTTAGAAAATTTTTCGAAATGAACTTTCATAAAGTTTAACAAAATCCACACTCGAAGTTCAAAGACTTCCATTTAACTTTCAAACAAACTTTCCAAACACTTTCACAAACGAAAGTACTTAGCCCGAAGGCTTATAAACTTTTATACAAATGTACAATCGCCATACCTTAACAAAATAGGTGATACACGGATAAAGTCTCGGTTACACTACCCCAAAGGTTATACATTTATATAATGTAGCCTTTACAAACACTTGTCCCAAAAACTCTTACCAAATCCACCACGACGTCCTCCCTTGTGTAAGTGACCTATCCCCTTGGCTCGCCTTCATCTAAGGAAAACAACAATAAAGGAACGGGGTGAGAATAATGTTGGGTTTCGATCAAACATGCGCAGCGGAATTTAGCATTTAAAATTTTGAAACCCAAAGCCATGGATCCGTTCATATGATTAAATCAAATACAACATAAGAATAAAGGAATAAACTACCCTTGATGGCTATCAAATTCTCTTGGTCTTTGGTGGAGGTTTGAAGACTTGATCACGATCACAAAGCTTGAACACGAACTTTGAAGATGATGATTTTCACCCTCTAGCGGTATCCACACTTCGAACGAATATCAAATGAGCTTCTTTGATCTTGGTTGCTAGACCAAATTGTGAAACACTTTTTCACAATCAAAAGAACTATATGGAATTTATTTTGTGTATTATTTTGCTCTTCAACCAAGAATGTCTTAGAACAAAATAAACCCTTTCTCAAACTCTTTGAGACTCACAAAATCATTGGCTTTGAGTGCTGGCCGAATTTGGTCTTTTATACACAAGTATGACCTATTCCAAATAGGAAACTTGTGTCAAAATCCGTCCAAAATTCGTTTCCTAATCAAATTAGGAATCTGCCACCCGACAGCACTGTGCGGCCGCCCAAAACCCTCTGTGCGGTCGCACAACTATCTGAAGCAAAACTGGTACAAAACTAAGATAATTGTGCGGCCGCCCAGTCCATACTGTGCGGTCGCCCACTTCCCAGGATGTCCAGAATTTCCAAAATTCAAATGTAGTCCTTTTAAAGATTCGTTCTATTGTGTGTGACCCTCTAGGATTATACTAAGTTGGCAATGGGCTCAAACATGATCCCATAAGATATGATTAGGTTCTAGCAAACCGTCATACCTACCCAAATAGTATAACTAGATACAAGTTCGCATTCCTCTTAGAATATGTCATAATCCTTTTGTCCACGATATCATTGAACATAAGTCATGGTCAAAGAGTCAACTTGTTTTGTTCAATACTTTCTCGATTCCGAATATGTTGATAATCCAAATGACATTGATCCAATCAATTCATTTGAGTCCGGCCGAACATTTCATCAACATCATTCCTACGAGAGGCCCAAGCTTGATATCTCTCCGAAGAGGGACAAATCCATTTAGCTTATTATTCTTCCCTACGTGAATCCGATTATGCCAATCATACCCTTTATAACTACTCGGTTAAAAGTAGCGTTTGAATATGTCAAACATAATGTTCATCAAGTGGAAGACTATAATAACTTCATGTCTAAGGATTCAAATGACATAACTAATATGAGATATATGTATGACATAGACCATGACATAAATCTCATAGAGCGGGTCATGTCCAGTACCTTGTTCCAAACAAGTACCCATAAATCTAACATGATCATCCTATGATCATTTAGCCTTTATACTAGTGCTTAACAAGTACTAGGGACGGAGATTATTATAAGTAAACATGAACAACAATAATAATCAAAACATCTCTTTATTGATATGAAATAAATGATAACAATTACAACGTTTATTAAACGTGCCTAGGGCACCACTACCAACAATCTCCCACTTGCCCTAGGCCCAATCTCCCATGTATCTAATACCCATGGACCTAACATGACCATCATGTTTAGCTTGTGGAAGTCCCTTTGTTAGCGGGTCCGCAACATTGTCATCAGTAGGTACTCTGCATATATTTACGTCTCCCCTATCAACGATCTCTCGAATGATATGAAAACGCCTAAGTATGTGTTTGGATTTCTAATGTGCTCTTGGTTCCTTTTCTTGAGCAATAGCACCATTATTGTCGCAATAAAGGTCTATTGGATTAGCAATACTAGGAACCACTTCAAGTTCAGTTATGAACTTCTTAATCCAAACAGCTTCCTTTGCAGCATCCGATGGAGCAATATACTCAGCTTCTGTTGTAGAATCAGCGGTTGTACTTTGCTTGGAACTCTTCCAGCTTACAGCTCCACCATTTAACATAAACACAAAACCCGATTGCGATCGGCTATCATCTTTGTCAGTTTGGAAGCTTGCATCCGTGTAAGCATTTACAACGAGATCATATTCCATTCCTCCATAGACCAAAAACGAGTCTTTAGTAGTCCTTCTCAAGTACTTAAGAATCGCTTTTATAGCTATCCAGTGATTTTCGCCAGGGTCGGATTGGTATCTACTTGTCATGCTCAAAGCATAAGATACATCCGGCCTAGTACAAATCATGGCATACATGATGGACCCAATTGCCGAAGCATATGGAACATCATTCATTTTCTCACGCTCATCGTTTGTCTTAGGACATTGAGTCTTGCTTAGAGAAACTCCATGTAACACGGGCAAGGTGCCTCTCTTAGAATTTTCCATACGGAATCTTCTAATGACCTTGTCAATGTATGTACTTTGGCTTAAACCAAGTAGCCTCCTTGATCTATCTCTATAGATCTTAATGCCAAGTATATATGCGGCTTCACCCATATCTTTCATTGCAAAACACTTTCCTAACCAAGTCTTCACACACTGAAGTGTAGGAATGTCGTTTCCAATGAGTAATATGTCATCCACGTATAAAACAAGGAATAGTACTATGCTCCCACTAATCTTCTTGTATACACAAGGCTCATCTTCGTTCTTGATGAAACCAAACTCTTTGACCGATTCATCAAAACGGAGATTCTAACTCCTAGAAGCTTGCTTCAATCCATAGATGGATCTCTGCAATTTGCATACCTTAGAATTTTGTTCAAAACCTTCTGGTTGTGTCATATACACATCCTCTTGTAGTTTTCCATTCAGGAAAGCGGTTTTGACGTCCATCTGCCATATTTCATAGTCATGATGTGCGGCAATGGCAAGCAAAATTCTTATAGACTTGATCATTGCTACGGGTGAAAAGGTCTCATCATAGTCAATACCATGAACTTGCCTATAACCCTTCGCTACAAGCCTAGCTTTGTAAGTATGCACCTTCCCATCCATGTCAGTCTTCTTCTTGAAGACCCATTTGCATCCTATGGTTTTTACACCTTCGGGCGCATCAATCAAATTCCAAACTTGATTGTCTTGCATGGATTGCAATTCGGATTCCATGGCTCTAAGCCACTTGTCCGAATCAGGAGAAGACATCGCCTCTTGGTAGGTTGACGGTTCATCATTCTCAATGATTTCTACCTCATTACTATCCGTTACGAGAAATCCATATCTCTCGGGCTCGGATCGTAACCTACTAGATCTGTGAGATGCTTGTGTATTCTGAACAGGTTCCACAACTCCTTGTGGTTCTTGTTCTTGTTCCACTATTGGTTCAATGTTATTTTCTGGGTCTCGAATATCTTCAAGATTTATTTTACTCCCACTGATTTCTTTAGAGAGAAACTCTTTCTCTAGAAAGGCACCAGTTCGGGCAACAAACACTTTGTTGTCCTTACGGTTGTAAAAGTAATATCCTTTAGTTTCCTTAGGATATCCCACGAAAATACATTTATCGGATTTGTGTGCTAGTTTGTCAGAGATAAGTCTCTTGACATAAACTTCGCAACCCCAAATCCTCATGAAAGATAAACTAGGTTTCTTTCCACTCCACATCTCATATGGAGTCTTTGAAACCGATTTAGTTGGAACTTGATTTAGTGTGAAAGCAGCGGTTTCTAGGGCGTAACCCCAAAAGGATATTGGAAGATCAACTTGACTCATCATTGATCGAACCATGTCTAACAAAGTCCGATTTCTCCTCTCAGACACACCATTCCATTGTGGTGTTCCGGGCGGAGTCAATTGTGAAACTATTCCACAATTCTTTAGATGATCATCAAATTCTTGACTTAAGTATTCACCACCTCGATCTGATCGAAGTGCCTTTATACTTTTGCCAAGTTGTTTTTCTACTTCATTTTGAAATATTCTAAATATCTCAAATGCTTCACTTTTATGATTCATTAGGTAAACATACCCAAATCTACTATAATCATCAGTGAAGGTTATGAAGTATTGAAATCCTCCCCTAGCATTGCTACTTAATGGTCCGCATACATCGGAATGTATCAACCCCAATAAGTCGCTTGCCCTTTCACCCAACTTGGTAAAAGGTGTCTTAGTCATTTTTCCAAGAAAACACGACTCACAAGTATCATATGACTCTAAGTCACATGAACCCAAAAGTCCGTCCCCATGGAGTTTTGAGATACGCTTCTCATTAATATGACCAAGACGGCATTGCCACAAATAAGTATGATTTACATCATTAGGTTTAGATTTCTTATTTACATGATAGACATTATTTTCATTCTTGACATCCAAGATATAAAGGCCATTAAATGAATTAGCAATACCATAAAGCACATCATTTAAATAAATAGAAAATTTCTTATTCTCAATAAGAAACTTAAAACCTTCATTATCCAAACAAGAAATTGAAATAATATTTCTGCTTAAATCCGGAACATAATAACAATTGTTCAAAACAAGAATTAATCCGGAAGGTAAAGTGACTTCATAAGTCCCTACGGCTAATGCAGCAACTCTTGCTCCATTTCTCACGCGTAGATCTACTTCACCTTCTTTAAGCAGTTTCCTATTCTTTAGTCCCTGCACATTTAGACAAATGTGAGAACCACATCCGGTATCCAATACCCAAGAATCAGTGGTAGAAAGGAGAATATCTATCATATAGATACCTGAAGTCGACGCAGCCTTGCTGCTCTTCTTCTTCTTTTGCTCTTCCAAGAAAGCCTTGCAATTACGTTTCCAATGACCAATTTCTTGACAATGGAAACAGATTGCATCCTTTTGTGAATCAGGTTTTGCCTCAGAAGCCTTGGCAACCTTTGCCTTGCTTATTTTGGGTTTGACAACTTTCTTACCCTTTCCTTTGGCATTAGCCTTCTTCCCATCATGAACCAAGAGCACGGGAGAACCTTTCTCCACAATTTTCATCTCTGCAGTTTTGAGCATCCCATGCAACTCAGAGAGATTCTTATCCATTCCATGCATGTTATAATTCATTACAAACTGATTATAACTTTTAGGCAATGAATTAAGAATGAGATCCGTGGCTAGCTCCAATGGGATTGGATAGCCAAGTTTCTCAAGGTGCTCTACATAACCTTTCATTTTAAGAAAGTGAGGACTCGCTTGTTGCCCTTCATTCATTTTACATGTAGTGAATGCAACAATGGTCTTGTACCTCTCTTGCCTAGCTTGCTCTTGAAACATGGTTCTCAACTCCACGCCTATCTCATAGGCTTCCAAATGTTCCAAACTTTGTTGGAGTTTTGAACACATAGCAGCAAGCATGTGACAACTTACATCTCTAGAATCATTACGATGTTTCTTGTAATTGTCTCTTTCTACCCTAGGGGCAGTAGGCGGTGGTTCAGCGGGGAGAGGCCCATCGAGAATGTACAACTTATCTTCTTGCCTAAGAACGATTCTTATGCTATGGATCCAATCCATAAAGTTAGTACCATTCTCTTCGAGCTTATCCTTCTCAAGGATCGATCGCAACGACATTGATTGAGTGTTATTAGTCATTATCTACAAATATGCAAAATTTCCAAAATTTAATAAGTACTGATTTTCATTAAAGAGATAAATAATGTATTTCTCAAACAAAATACTCCCACTAAATTATATAACCTTCATATACATCCAATGTATAATATAATTTAATTAGGCTAAGATCCAACTTTAATTTAATTTCAAGTCCGCTAAGGCGGATTACACAAAATCAAATTAATTAGGTAGACAACTCTTGTCAATCATATCTCATATGACTCTTAGTTCCTTTTATGAGATTCTTTAAGAAATCCAATTTCAAAAAGCATGTTAAACCTCATCTTTGCCTAGGCCCAAAACTGTTTTGACGCCCAATTAAGTCTAACCATTTTAAACGCATAGTTAATGTGTCCCGCTAGGGCGTGCCCACATTATCTATCTTGCTCATACATAAATAAATTTAATGCATCTCGCTACGGCGAATCTACATTAGAGTCACTTATGTACCAACAAGTGTTTTAATCATGGCATGGCAATAAAAGACTTAAAATTTTCTTTGAAGGTTCATCACATGTAGCATATAACACATTTATGAGCACATAATATAAACATGTTACACATCAAGTTTAGCCACTAAATTAATCTCCATTAATTTAAGCATGGTATTTATGTGTCATTAGTTTCTCTATAATTATGAGGATGAGACTATTTCAACTTTTGTCATTATCTCCAAATCAAGACAACAAGAAGTGCGGTCGAACTAAGCCATTAGGCAACCACAATCCCGCACTAATTCAAGAGACCAAGAAAGTAGTCCATGTGGCCGAAACTAAGCAATAGATGGTCTCGATGAACGTAGGCCAATTGCATTCACAATTCCACATGGATCTCCAATCATTGAATCAAGAACTTTGTTTCTCAATTTTAGCAATTATGAACTCTTCATAATTCTAACTTCGTTTTATCTTTGAAACTTTGATTGCGATCAAGTTTGGGAAACACAATCTCGATGAACGCAGATTAGCCATCCAAACCTTGAACCAATCTAGGAATCACAAGACTAAAACAAATAGGAAAATCAAACCCCAAGATCCACACACAAACCAACTACCCAAAACCCATTCCAGATCAGCAGGTCTGGATTGGTTCTGTTACTGGTTTTGTTGAACCTCTCGAAAATTTCAAATTCTGATTTTTGAGCAAAATCAGACATTCTGATCTTGGCGTGCGGCCGCCCAAAATACCTGTGCGGTCGCCCAAAAACCGTGCGGCCGCCCAGTATCTTCCGTGCGGTCGCCCAGTTCAATCAGAATGTGCAGAATTTTAAGTTCGAAAATTTTGTCTCAAAATTGTTTTTCCCCGATTATTAAAACTTTGATCCAATCAAAAATTAATAACCAACAATTCTGAATCCACCATAATTTATTTATTGCGATTGAATCGTGCGATTAAAGTTGTAAAACAATAAACCACATAAAATCACATAATACATATATATCACATATTCCAATATTCATATCATGCAAGGCACATAAACAATTTATATACACATAACATGATCTAGGTATTGAAATAATCAACGTGAACGGGGCTTTGATACCACTGTTGGGTTTCGATCAAACATGCGCAGCGGAATTTAGCATTTAAAATTTTGAAACCCAAAGCCATGGATCCGTTCATATGATTAAATCAAATACAACATAAGAATAAAGGAATAAACTAACCCTTGATGGCTATCAAATTCTCTTGGTCTTTGGTGGAGGTTTGAAGACTTGATCACGATCACAAAGCTTGAACACGAACTTTGAAGATGATGATTTTCACCCTCTAGCGGTATCCACACTTCGAACGAATATCAAAGGAGCTTCTTTGATCTTGGTTGCTAGACCAAATTGTGAAACACTTTTTTCACAATCAAAAGAACTATATGTAATTTATTTTGTGTATTATTTTGCTCTTCAACCAAGAATGTCTTAGAACAAAATAAACCCTTTCTCAAACTCTTTGAGACTCACAAAATCATTGGCTTTGAGTGCTGGCCGAATTTGGTCTTTTATACACAAGTATGACCTATTCCAAATAGGAAACTTGTGTCAAAATCCGTCCAAAATTCGTTTCCTAATCAAATTAGGAATCTGCCACCCGACAGCACTGTGCGGCCGCCCAAAACCCTCTGTGCGGTCGCACAACTATCTGAAGCAAAACTGGTACAAAACTAAGATAATTGTGCGGCCGCCCAGTCCATACTGTGCGGTCGCCCACTTCCCAGGATGTCCAGAATTTCCAAAATTCCAATGTAGTCCTTTTAAAGATTCGTTCTATTGTGTGTGACCCTCTAGGATTATACTAAGTTGGCAATGGGCTCAAACATGATCCCATAAGATATGATTAGGTTCTAGCAAACCGTCATACCTACCCAAATAGTATAACTAGATACAAGTTCGCATTCCTCTTAGAATATGTCATAATCCTTTTGTCCACGATATCATTGAACATAAGTCATGGTCAAAGAGTCAACTTGTTTTGTTCAATACTTTCTCGATTCCGAATATGTTGATAATCCAAATGACATTGATCCAATCAATTCATTTGAGTCCGGCCGAACATTTCATCAACATCATTCCTACGAGAGGCCCAAGCTTGATATCTCTCCAAAGAGGGACAAATCCATTTAGCTTATTATTCTTCCCTACGTGAATCCGATTATGCCAATCATACCCTTTATAACTACTCGGTTAAAAGTAGCGTTTGAATATGTCAAACATAATGTTCATCAAGTGGAAGACTATAATAACTTCATGTCTAAGGATTCAAATGACATAACTAATATGAGATATATGTATGACATAGACCATGACATAAATCTCATAGAGCGGGTCATGTCCAGTACCTTGTTCCAAACAAGTACCCATAAATCTAACATGATCATCCTATGATCATTTAGCCTTTATACTAGTGCTTAACAAGTACTAGGGACGGAGATTATTATAAGTAAACATGAACAACAATAATAATCAAAACATCTCTTTATTGATATGAAATAAATGATAACAATTACAACGTTTATTAAACGTGCCTAGGGCACCACTACTAACAAATAAATCTCAGTAAGCTACTAAAATGCAACTACGTTACATGCTGAAATGATACTCGTAATTAAACAATGCCAATAAATATTCATTTAGCACATAACATGAGAGGCAAAGTAACTCATCATACCACACACAAGGCGGAAATAAACACTCATACGTGGATACTGAGCCAAGGTTCTCGAATCAAACATAACTATCTGAGAGGTATCAACTGAGCAGCACCAAAGGGCTGAAGCCAGTTCCGGAACCAAACAATAACAACAACAACAACGGGGGGGGGGGGGGAAATGACACAAAGTCATAACCCAAACGGTGACTAAACTCACACAAAGGAGAGCTAGCCCAAACCCAATCCGTGGCCCAAGGAAGGGGGTTAAAAATGGGAAACCAATGGTAAAAGCCTTACAATGAACTTGGCTCGTGTGCCATTATAATCCCTACCACTGCCCGACTCCACAACAAGTACCAGCTGGACTTTAATACGAGCATAGTAATAAATACTTGCTTAAACAACAATTGGGGTATGATTCCAAAGTAGGGAACCACACAAAGTCATCACAAAGATGCAAACACGTTACTCATAAAAGAGTTCACAACATTGACATTAAGTCACAACACAATCCTTTATCAATGACATTAAGTCAAACAACAATCTTGCACACACTTGAACACGATCCTCAACAACCAAGTACGTTAAACCCATTTCTCACACAAGTGATTAAAAAGTAAGAAACCCCACAAAAGCATCATAAAGATGTACAACACCCAAAATGAACCTAAACGGTTACATCATTCCAAACTCGATCACAAACGGACCATTCCTAAACGTTTTGTGTTATAAAACACTTACTGAAAACTCGACATAATCTGAACCTAAAACTCAACTAAATAAACCAACTTATCTTTTAGTATTCAAGAAGAGCTTTAAAACGATAGTTTACACGCCTAAAACGGAGTCCGGATGAGAAAGTTATGACCTCCGGAAGATTGAACGTAAAACGGACAAACTGCAAAAGAAGAGGGTGCGCACGCCCTCCCTAAAAGGGAGCGCGCGCCCCCTTTGATCAGAATGGTGGTTTTTGAGTGCACAAGAGGGTGCGTACGCCCTCCCTAAAAGGGAGCGCGCGCCCCATCGCACGATTTGGCTTTTTGGGCCTTCCTGGAAGCCTAAAACTTGATACTTTTACTCTTTTCGTTTCACCGTCCCAAAAGTACTATCACCCTTATACCTGAAGCATACTCTCTACTCATATAAGTGCAAAGAACACCCAGGAACACACTTGAATTAAACCAAAACACTTCTTGCCACAACTCTCATACTACTCCATTTGTCCCAAAATTACAAGTATCACAAAACTTATTCAAAACATAAATTCACAACACATATAGCACATATAGCATATATATGACCATTTTAACATTTAAAGGGGAATTAGTAACTTACCTATTTCCGGAAAAGTATCGAGAAAATAATATTTGATCGGGTAGAAATGACCTACTCAACGCACTGATCATTTTTATATAATTAGTTTTTAAAACGGAGAAGTAATTAAAAAGAAAGAAATTAAAATGAGATGAACTTACCTATTTCGTTGACACAGAGAGAGAGAAACATAGAAATGTTGCTGAGTAAGAAATGAAACGCAGAGAGGGAGCGAGAAGGATAAACATGTTAAGATTTTTTTTTACACAAGTTTTTATTTTGGTCACTCAAGTTTCAAGTTGGACAATTAAGCCCCTATACTTTAAATTCCATAAAGGACCCTAAGGTTTCAACTACTCCATTTAACCCCCTTAACCATTATTACTACTAACTAAGTAAATAACACAATTAATCAAATAATATGTGCAAGTCATAAAATATGATGCAACACATAAAATGCACACATAATATCAAATTAAAATCCCTAAAAATATAAAATAAATTGGGACGGGTTTTGGGGTCGTTACAATCACTCCCTCTTAAAAAAAAATCGTCCCGAATTTTAGGGTAACTTACCAAACGAATCAAACAATCATGGATATTTCCTTTCCATTTCCTCCTGAAGTTCCCAAGTTGACTTTTCAACATTACGATTCCTTCATACCATTCTAACAAGCGGAATACTCTTGTTTCTCAACTCTTGAACTTTGGTATCAATCACTCGAACTGGTTGCTCTATATAAGACATATCGGGTTCTAGATCCTCTGGTATCTCTGATAACACATGAGATGGATCATACAAATTTTTTCAAAGCACGGAGATAAGAAATACGTTATGAATTCACCCAAAGAAGATGGCAACACAAGATAGTACGCAAGATTTCCAACTCTTTCTATAATTTCAAAAGGCCCATTATGACTTTTCCATCGAATAGCCAATCTCAATAGGTAGAAAGTGAGCGGATTTTGTCAATCTATCCACGATTACCCAAACTACATCATGCTTTCTTCAAGTACGAGGTAACCCTGACACAAAATCCATCATGACATAATCCCATTTCTACTCAAGTATCTGTAGAGGTTGAAGTAAACCGGCAGGTCTTTGATGTTCAGCTTTAACCTGTTGTCAAGTCAAACACTTTATTACATAATCCGCTATTTCCCGTTTCATATTATTCCACTAGAAATGTTGCTTCAAATTATGATACATCTTGATACTTCCGGGATAAATAGTATACTTGAACTCGTGGCCCTCATCAAGAACTTGGCGTTTAATTCCATCAATGTTGGTACACATAACTGCCATCTATAGGTTAATACTCCTTCAGGACTATGAGAGAAATCTTCAAATTTTCTATCCTCGATTTCATCCACTAATTTTCTCAACTCAGGGTCATCCTTCTAAGCATCTTTTATCTGTTGAATTAAAGTTGGCAATACTCTATTATTCGCAAACATAACTCCATGTCTCGATTCATAAGGACACCAATCTCGAACATCTTCCATTCTCGGACCATCCTCGAAACTATGTAAGATTTCCGACTAATAGTATCTGCAACCACGTTTGCCTTGCCCAGATGCTAAGAGATGGTACAATCAAAGTCCTACACAAGCTCCATTCATCTACGCTGTCGGTTGTGCAACTCTTTCTAGGAGAAAAGATATCTCAACTCTTATGATTTGTAAAAATCTCAAACTTTGTTCCATAAAGATAATGTTTCCACTTATGTAACGCAAAAACAATCGCAACAAGTTCCATGTCATGGGTCGAATAGTTCTGTTCGCAAGGAGTTAACTTCCTCGAAGCATCACTGTAAATAACCAAATCATCATTCCCATTAGGTAACGCAAGAATAAGTATCTCTTCTTTAATTCCTCAAAACTGACTTGACATTTTTCATCCCACATATATGGTACATTCTTTTAAGTCCACTGAGTGAATGGTGTAACAATCTTGGAAAACCCCTCAATAAATCTTCGATAACACTCCGCTAAACCCAGAAAATTTCATAAATAACTGCTTCCCTCGGAGCCCAGACAAAACCATTCGCAAATATTGTTCATGTTCCTCTCGAGATTTAGAATAAACAAGGATATTACCGATAAAGACAACCACAAAGGTATCAAGATAAGTTTTGAAAACCCGGTTCATCATATCCATGAAAACAACTGGAGTCATTCTATAAGGTGATTCAGATATCCGGGTAGTACCTGGAAGTAAGTCAATACAGAACTTGATTTCCCTATCGGGAGGCATAGAATACTCAGTTGAAAATATATCAGGAAACTCCATAACAATATGCACATCCTCTATTTCAGAAACCCTTTTTAATAGTTGTAGATACCCCGGGGGAACCACGGCTTTAGGCTAGAGCGCGTGGATGATCCTAGGATGTCTAACTTGTTTTAGATTGTTTAGAGTCGCCACCTATGTTTTGAGGAACATAAGAAAAACCTATTGATTGTAGCCTAAGTTTGATTACGAAAACAGAGATTCTTTGTTTTGAGGTTCGGGGGTTAGATTACGAGATGGGAAGTACCGAAACACCCATCTCGCCCAACTTACGTTGGTCTTGCTTGATCAAAATCTACATGAATGGAAATGTTCTTCTTCTTCTTGTTTAAGTCATGAAAAGGGGGGGATTTAAAATAGGATTTGGAATGTAGGAGATAACTCCTTAACCAACCTCAATGAGATGAGGTGATCATTAGAGTCATGTCCCAAAATGATTTGGGTGATTGCACATTTGATTAAAGTAAAAAGAGAGAGAGGAGATGAAGTAGAAAAGAAAGGAAAGATAGACTTTTACCTACAATTTGAAGAACTTCAAATATTGCTTGAAGAGATCCTTGGAGAACCTTTAGAAAGTGATTTTGGTATAGTTTTTGTAAGTTCAATTTTCGGTCCTTGAAAATGGAGGTAAAGAGAGGTTTTTATAGGTGAAAGAGGGGTGTTTTTGGTGCCAAAACTCAGTCACCAAGAAATCCTTCCCGGGCAAAATCCTGTAAATTGAGCAAGGGAGGGAATCCTGGCCAGAAATCTGTAACTGACGCCCAGAGGCGCGCGCTTCCTGCTTTGGGGGCGGGAGGCGCGCGCGCCTGGCTCCTCCTGTCGGAGGCGCGCGACTCAGAGAAGGCAATTTTGACAGAATGGACTAGAAAGTCAGCCATGTTATTCAGTTTAGTCCCTGGTCTTAACGAAGTCAGTCAGGAACTTACCGGAAGTGACAGAAACTAACGAGAAACACTTTAAAAATGGGGAGAAACACAAGATCAAATGTGCAATCGGGGTGAGCGGTCCAAGGCGGGTGTCTACAGAGCCCCTCGGCGACGTGGACTGCAAAGCAAAACGCGTCGCCGAAAGTTAAAAACACCCGCCGAGTACATCACCAAGAAAAAATCAAAGACTCGATGAAAGCAGGAATTTGAAATTGCGAGAGATAGTGGTGCGCTCCCTGTGTGAGCGGCTTTTGCTGGAGTGTTGTATTGGGGCTCATGAGAGCTTGTCTCGATATGGACCGAGTTTTGTTTGAGTTGGGGCTCATGGGAGCTTGTCTCGATATGGACCGAGTTGCCGACTTGGAGCTCATGGGAGCTTGTCTCGATATGGACCGAGTTTTATTTGAGTTGGGGCTCATGGGAGCTTGTCTCGATATGGACCGAGTTGCCGACTTGGAGCTCATGGGAGCTTGTCTCGATATGGACCGAGTTGTCGATTTGGAGCTCATGGGAGCTTGTCTCGATATGGACCGAGTTGCCGACTTGGAGCTCATGGGAGCTTGTCTCGATATGGACCGAGTTGTCGATTTGGAGCTCATGGGAGCTTGTCTCGATATGGACCGAGTTGCCGACTTGGAGCTCGTGGGAGCTTGTCTCGATATGGACCGAGTTGCCGACTTGGAGCTCGTGGGAGCTTGTCTCGATATGGACCGAGTTGCCGACTTGGAGCTTGTGGGAGCTTGTCTCGATATGGACCGAGTTTTGCCGACTTGGAGCTCATGGGAGCTTGTCTCGATATGGACCGAGTTTTGTTGAATGGAGCTCATGGGAGCTTGTCTCGATATGGACCGAGTTGCCGACTTGGAGCTCGTGGGAGCTTGTCTCGATATGGACCGAGTTGCCGACTTGGAGCTCATGGGATCTTGTCTCGATATGGACCGAGTTGCCGACTTGGAGCCGCATCTGCTTGCGTTGTCGACTTTGTGGGGTGTGGGCTCGGTTGAATGTTTTGAATGAGGTCGTTAGCGAACCCTTGTTGACGAATCCGTTAGTGAATCCGTTCGATGAAATATTGCTTTGAAGCCTCGTGCCATTTGGAGTCACACTTGACTTTTGAATTGTGAGGTATGGGCACAGTTGACCGCGACCAGAAAAATGTTCCTGCTGGGGATGAAATGTTGAGATTGACTCTTGAGGGGGGTGTGGCAACCGTGACAGAACTTAGGGAGTTCGGAATCCGTGGGGAAACCTTGATACGATGCATGGATTTTTGCATGGGAGACTGATCCTGCCTGATGATGGGAAGAGCGTGCGTCCGGGACCCGTTGTGTGACGCGCGCGCCTCAGATGAATATGTCGGGAGGCGCGCGCCTGTCGCATAAGTTCAGCATATTTAAACAGGCTGTTTGCTGTTTTCGGCCATTTTTCAAAGATTTGAAGAACCCTCAAAATTCCGAGCCCAATTTTCGTAGAGAAATCACCCCAAAACACTTTCTTGCTGCTCTAGGATCAATTCCGTCAAAGAAACGATGTCGGATCGTCAGCAATCACCTCCATTTGAGATGCCACAGGGCGAGGAGCCCGAAATTGGGGTTGAAGCTATGGACCCGAGCTTGCTTACTTTCCGGCCTCATACCCATATTTCTCACTTCGTGACTTCGGGTTTGGTGAGAATGCCTCACCTTTCTTGTCGATTTCGGGTTTCATGAAGTTCTGTTTTCTTTACCCGAAATATTGCTGCAGCAGCTTTATTGATCATTCTTTGCATGTTGTTTGTTGTTGCTGATTTGTTGTAAGGAACATGTTGGGATGTCCATTTTCACGTTCACACACTTGCTTGTACATTGTTCTGCCGTTGAAATCTCTGTGTTGAGTTCATCCGTTTTCTAGCAGTCGTGCTGATGGAATTTTTGCTGTTCCTCTTTTTCCTTTCAGGAGTGGACCCGTTTGACAGAGATTCGCGGCGGGGCTCATGGGCCCATCTCTATATGGAAGAGGTTGCCCGAGAATGTTCGGGCCCGAGTCACAGGGACTCATTTTGGTCTTTTTGTCACTAGCCTCCCAGCTTTGAAGAATGACCCTGATGTGGTTCAGGCATTGAGGGAGAGATGGTGGGATACCACCCATACCTTTCATTTACCCATGGGCGAGGTGACTATGACGCCTACTGATTTCACAGCTTTGACGGGCTTGCCGTTCATGGGGGTGCCTGTCCCTTTTGGTTTGAGAGGGTCTGCTCGGACTCCGGACGAGTTACTGGCCTTGGTTGACTGCCGGTTCGAGGTTAAGAATTCTCGAGTGACATGGGGGAGAATCCGGGCTTATTTCAGCATCTTGATGGCTGAGGCTCGAGGTGTTACTGCTGATCGGGTTGATGCTGTGGCCCGTTGCTTCATTTGGTACTTGTTATCCCACACTCTGTTTGCCAATGGGGGATCTTCGGCCTCTTTGGCTCTGCTTGACTTGTTAGTGGACTTGGACCAGATCGGTCAGTATAATTGGGGCGCAGCGGGCTTGGCTGCTTGTTATCACGGCATGGATTTGACCAGCCGCTCGACTACCAGCTCTGTTACGGGCTTCAGCTTGCTGTGGGAGGTATACCACTTACTGTCCCTTTCATATTCTCCTTGCCTTAGTCATAACTGCCTTTTCCGTTGACTGTCATTAACTTTGTTTCCGCCTCTTGTCTACAGCTTTGGGCTTTTGCTATCCTGAATCTGAGGGATTTCAAGATTGCCAAGGAAGGCCAGCCCCAGTACCCGGACTGCGCACGGTGGGCGTATAAGGAGAGGAATGTGAAGACTGGCACGAATCCCATTAGTCTTACTTCGGCCCGACGGCACTTGGACACCCTGAGGCCTGAGTCTGTTGCCTTCTCTTTGTATCCGTGGAGATCAGTTCAGCACTGGTTTGAGCACACTCTTATTCCTACCCGTTCTCGGCTTTTGATGAGTTCGGGTGAGTGCATGGCTCTGTACTTGGGAGATAGAGTATTTTGGCAGCATGGTACCCAGGTGACAGACTTTTACACCCCTCCTCGTCCTGCAGTTCCAGACATTCCTCCTTTCTGCCCTCGTAACTGGAGGTCGCTTCCGGAGGCTGATCGTGCAGCATATATGGTAGGGGTTGATGCCGTCCCTTATATTCACTTGGATCAGGATTATGGCCTCTTCAGGGAGAACAACTTGATGCAGGGCTTTATGTTTGCTGCTCCGAGGAGATCACAGGCTGCTCCTTCGACCTCCGCTCGGTTTTATACTACCGGTGCCGGGTATTGTTTTGATCCTCCTTTGCCTCCTCCTTATTACACTTATTCAAACTTTGGGGTCTTTGAGGAGCAGAGGGAGATTGTTCCCGAGGACATGTCACCAGAGAGAGAGCCTCCCGCTCAGGCTGCTGTGGTATGCTTTTCTGACCATCTTTGCATTTTCTCAGTTCCAGTCTTGTTTTTCTGTCCTTTGTATTGATGTAATTTCCTTTCCCTGTCCTTTGTTGCAACAGGTGCCCGTAGCTGCTTATAGGCACTTGGGTAGGCAGAACAAAGGAATGAGGCGGAGGCTCCGTCAGCTGGAGGAGAGGGTGCTGGAGCTGTGCAGGGATATTGCTGCCATGACTAGAGATGCTGCCGGTGCTGTCTCTGGTGCTGCGAGAGGAGCTGCCCGAGGTGCTCGGGGCATGGGACGAGGCTGCAGGGATGCTGCACTGGACATTGATGAGGCTGTCTCTTCAGCGAGGCAGTCGCTGAGCAGGAGTCTGAGTCACGGAGGTAGCCATAGTAGGAGCCTGAGCCGAGAGGGTAGCCAGAGCCGGGGCGGCGCCAGTTCATCAGGGAGAGCTGCCAAGAGAACCCGTCCTGATGTTGTGATTGAGACATCTGAGTCCGAGGATGATGATGACGATGATGATGATGAGGATGATGACGATGAGGAGACCGAGAGCGGTAGCAGGGGGTGAGCACAGTGTTGGTGATGACGTGCCCGAGCTGTTGTGGCTGAGAGGATGAGGGATTGAAACACTTTTACTTTTGCCTGTAATAACATTTAACATGTATTTACAATCCTAGTTATCTTACTACTCATTTCATGTTCTATTAGCGACTCGATCTTAGATGTTGACTCTTTACAAACAAATGTGTGCCCAAAGGATGCTTGTTGTCGATGCTTGAACTCCTTTTTGTTGCTGGGATTTGATTTTGCTGCAGGTTGGATATGTTGAAGTGCTTGGGTTCTGTTCTGAACTGACAAGGGCTGTTTCTGTCTGAACTGCTGTCAAAGGCGCGCGCGTCGGGCCTTGCTTGTGGGAGGCGCGCGCGTTGTGAATCCCTGGTCAGAGGCGCGCGCTTCTGGCCTGCTGAATTACAGCCCCTTTCTTTTCTGATCAGAATGTTCCAACAGCTATAAATTTGAACTATTTTCGACCAGAATGGTCACACAGCATTCTTTTGCAAACACTTTTTCCTCTTAAATCACAAAATTCTTGTCATAATGGCCCCAATGACTTTCTCCTTTGAAGTTAAGGTTTCCGTCCCCGAGGGTGAGAAGTCCGTTCCCATGGTGAATGTCGTTCCAGCTGTGGGGTCCGTCTCGATGGTGGAGAAGCGTCCGAGCATTTTTGATCGTTTGGGAAGGCCGAATGACGATGTTATTGACCCCGTGAGACCGGTGGTTCATGTGCGGGACTATAGACCCCGTCATTTTCCCAAGAAGAAGAAGGGTAAAGGAAATTCCTCCTATGTGTGGAAGCGTCCCATGGTTGTCCCTGCTAAGGCTCCGCTTGATAAGGGTAAAGGGAAAGCCGTTGATGAAGCTCCGTCCCGTCCTAGCGTTTTCTCCCGTCTTGGTGGTCCCAAGAATGTTCCGTCCCCATCCAAGAAGACTAAAGGACACAACAAGAAGCAATGGGTTCCCAAACCTAAGAAAGATTAGATTTTTTCTTTGTACCCCAAGAGATTGCAATTATATCGCTTTGTTTTAGGATTTAATATTTTGATGTCTTTTGTTGCTCAATAAATCCGTTGTAATGGTTTGAATAATTCATTGAATGAATAAAAAATTGCATTTTGTTATTTGAAGTGAATTGGGTATTTTTGATATGTTTTAGACCGCACCCGAAGGTTGCCTACGTTCCTCCAGTTGGGAGGCTCAGGTCTTCGTAGTTCAAACAAACAAAGACCATTTTTTTTTTTTTTTTTTTTTTTATTTTTTTGTGCACCCTGTTTTTTGCCTAGACCGCCCTTGCGGGTTTTCAATCTAGCGGGCTTCTTTTTTGCACGTGCTCTAATTTTTGCCTAGGCCGCCCTTGCGGGTTTTCAACCTAGCGAGCGATTTTTTTTTTTTTTATTTTTTTTTTTAAATGGTCTTTGTTCATTAAGCGTAGAACCTCTTGAGCTTGTCGAGGTTGACCTCCTTTGGCAGCTGGTCACCATCTAAATCCACGAGCCGGACTGCACCACCGCTTAGTATCTTTTTGACCACGTACGGACCGATCCATCGGGGTCCCCATTTCCCCAGGGGATTCATGGCATTAGGAGGATGTTGTCTTAAGACCAAATCTCCCACATTGATGTTTCGAGGCCTCACTTTTTTGTTGAAAGCTCTTGCCATCCTTTGCTGATATGCCCTCGTGCGTTCGAGTGCTCTTAACCTTTTCTCGTCGAGTAAGGCTAGCTGTTCGTATCGACTTTGCATCCAGTTGACCTCGTTGACTTGATTCTCGAGGAGGACCCGTAGAGATGGGACTTCAAGTTCGATAGGGAGTACGGCTTCAGAACCATAGACCAATGCATAAGGAGTTTCTCCTGTTGCGGATCGTATTGATGTGCGGTAGCCCCACAATGCTAATGGTAGCTTCTCGGGCCAATCCCTTCCTGTTGAGGCCATTTTCTTGACGATGGTCTCGATGGTCTTATTTGCTGCTTCGACTGCGCCATTTGCTTGGGGCCGATAAGGAGATGACTTGTGCTTGGTGATCTTGTATTCTACCAAAAGTGCATCCATTTCCTTCTCAAAGTGAGAGCCGTTGTCGGAAATGATTTCATGAGGCACGCCGTATCGGCACATGATGTTGATCTTTACAAATTCGGCCACTTTCTTGGCGTTGAGGGTTCGATAGGCTTGTGCTTCGACCCACTTTGTGAAGTAGTCGACTGCCACTAGGACGAATGATTGCCCATTGCTTCCGGCAGGATGAACCTTACCGATGATGTCTATCCCCCAACAAGAGAAAGGCCAAGGTGTGACCATGTTGTAAAGTTGTGAGGGTGGAGCATGTTGCAGATTAGCGTGGAATTGGCATTTGGCACACCTTTTGACTTTCTCGATACAGTCTCGTTCCATAGTGCTCCAATAGTAACCAATGCGAAGTATCTTCTTGACTAGCATAAACCCATTCATGTGGGGTCCACATTCTCCTTCGTGCACTTCACACATTATCTCTTGAGCTTCGGTCTCATTGGCGCATAGGAGATTGATCCCGTCGTGGTGCCTTTTATAGACTCGGTCCCCAATCAGTACGTACCGAGAGGCTAACCTTTGCAGAGCTGCTTGAGACTTCTTATTGATGTTCTCGGGATAAGTGCCGTCTTTGAGGAAGTTCATGATATCCGAATACCACGGAGAGTCTGTTTGAACCTCGTTGATCTCGATACTCATGCAATATGCCGGACTGTTCCTTCGAGCAATTTTGAAAGGCTTCACCATTTTCCCTTTGGGCATTTCAACTAACGAAGCTATAGTGGCCAGTGCATCGGCGAAGCGATTCTTATCCCTTGGCAGGTAGTTGAAAGTGATCTCTTGGAATTGTTCAACCAGTTCTTCTAGGTGCTGACCATACTGTTGGAGAGTCGGGTCTTGGGTTCGCCATTTACCCGATTGCTGATTGATAAGGAGCAAAGAGTCGCCGAACACTTCTAGTTCCGTGACGTTTCTTTCGAGAGCTGCTTCGAGCCCCGCTATGCATGCTTCGTACTCGGCAATGTTGTTGGTAGCTTCGAATTCCAGGCGTATGGCAATGGGAGTGTAGATGTCTTTTGGATCGACAAGCAATACCCCTATACCAAAACCGTGTTTATTGGCGACGCCATCGAAAAAAGTTGCCACTTGTCTTCCTCGGTTGCAGTACAAATTAAATGCTCGTCGGGGAACTGTACATCTTCCCCCTTCACTTCGTCACACGGGAATTCGGCAAGCTGGTCACTGAACACTTTCCCCCTGACGGATTTTAGTGTGACGTAAGTGATATCATAGCCGGCGAGCATGAAGTACCATTTGGCTATTCTTGTTGACATGAAAGGCTTCTCGAAGATGTAGCGGAGCGGGTCTACCTTTGCTACTAGCTTGATTGGAAAAGCTTCCATATAGTGTTTGAGCTTTTGAGTGACCCAAACCAATGCTGCACATGACTTCTCTAAGACAGAGTAGTTCTTTTCGCCTCCTTGGAATCGGCGACTGACAAAATAAATGGCGTTCTCCTTTGTGGACTCTCGTTGCTCTTGTGGTAGCATAGCCCCTAGGGCTTCATCATTAACAGTGAGATAGAGTAACAGAGGTTTCTCTTTGTGCGGCGGAACTAGAACAGGAGGGCACGTCAAGTAATGCTTCACTTGATCGAAGGCTTCTTGGCACGCGTCGGTCCATTCTAGAGCTACATTCTTCTTGAGTAACTTGAAGATTGGCTCGCACATGGAAGTGAGTTGGTGCACAAACCGACTGATGTATTGTAGTCTGCCCATGAAACCTTTAATCTCTTTCTGCGTCTTTGGAGGAGGCATGTCAATGATTGCCTTGATTTTGGAGGGGTCTACTTCGATTCCCCTTTCAGTGACCATATAACCAAGAACTTTGCCTCGGATAACCCCGAATGTGCACTTTGCAGGGTTGAGCCTCATCTTGTGTTGACGAAGCCTTTCGAAGAACTTGCGGAGATCGATTAAATGTTGACCCTCGGTCCCTTTGGAGTGAATGATCATGTCGTCCACATAGACCTCGATTTCTTTGTGAATCATATCGTGGAACAAGTCTGTCACGGCTCTTTGGTAGGAAGCCCCAGCGTTTCTTAACCCAAACGGCATGACTGTGTAGCAAAAGGTACCCCACGGTGTTGTGAAGGCTGTCTTATGTTGATCTTCCTCGGCCATGAGAATCTGATTGTACCCAGCGAACCCATCCACGAATGAGCGAACCTCGTAGGCAGCAGTGGAGTCGACTAGCATGTCGATATTAGGGAGTGGAAATTCATCCTTTGGGGAAGCTTTGTTTAAATCCCGGAAGTCTACACAAATTTGAACCTTGCCGTTCGCCTTCCTGACTGTCACAATGTTGGCTAACCATGTCGGATACTCAATAACCTTGATGAAACCCACACTGAGGAGCTTCTCAATCTCTTCTTTGACCTGTAGAGACCATTCTGGCTTGATCTTTCTGAGCTTCTGCTTTACTGGCCTGGCATCTTCTCTGATCGGAATCCTGTGCTCCGCTACCTTTCTGTCTAAACCCGGCATGTCTTTGTATGACCATGCGAACACATCCACGAACTCCCGTAGTAATGCAGTCAATCTGTCTCTGTCGCCTCCCTTGAAGAAGCTTCCAATCTTGGTTTCCTTTGGCTCTTCTTCGGTACCCAGATTAACAACATGAAATTCTTCGTCAGCCTTTGGACCATTCTCGCCACGACTACGGACTTGTTGAGCAAGTTCATTTAAGTATGTTGTGTTTTCGTGGTCTATTTCATCATAATTTGAATCGTTATTAACTTGTTCGTTAAGTTCATTATTAGTTAATTCATCATTTATGATGTTTGCAATCTCAGGGTACTCAGAAATATCAAATTTTTCATTAGCAAAGAAAGGAAACACACGCTCGGCTATGGCCTCCAAATCCTCTTGGGTGAGGGTATTAGATGACACGCCCCCAGGTCCCGGGATCCCCTAATAGAACCTCGAACCTGGATGGGAGTGCCTAACGAGGAACAAGAAACTTAACAAGAAACTTAATGACATTTGTTTAACAAATTGACATGATATACATACTCTAGAGTAAGGAGCTATACTAGCTCACAACGTGAGTTCTGGACAAGAAAATTTAAAAACCAAACTTAATACATACACAGCGGAAACATGCCTAGCACATAAGCTGGCATTAAGAGTACTATACAAGATGTCTACCCCAAAATAAGAAGTTACAAAACCCATAATACATCGTCCTCACCAAGTGTAAAAGGACACAAGCCCCAACTTAATCACGACCTGCGAAGTAAGCTCCCAACTATGTCGAGCCTCACTGCGCACTATCCTTCCTTTCCTGGGGGGGGGGGAAACAAATAAAGGGTGAGATAAATCTCAGTAAGCTATTAGATGCAACTACATGACATGTTATCATGCAATTCAAGTAGATACCCAAATAATCATATCTCAAGTATCATCAAGTAACAAGTATATGAGAGGATAATCCACTCATCAAATAGCACATAAGGCTAAACAAGCAAGTTATAAGGATATTGCTTCCTTCCTTATTCCTCCCAAGAATACCATTGTTGTCGAAGCTTGTATTACTTTGACATCACGATCAATAACAGGAACTGATTATTCAGTATATATCAGAAGACCCGGTAACCAGTGTCATTCTCATATCAGAACTCATGATTATTCATGAGGGTTCGGGACGGGAATTTAGCATTCACTTAAGTCAGGCTTATTGCTCCAACTAAGGAAGCTATGCCCTTACTATGGCGGTAGTAAGGGTCGGGCGGAAATACATAGGGACCCGATTGTCACTTAACCCCAGCTCTCGCGACAAGCGTGAACCTATACATTTTCGAACAAGCAAGGAGAACCAGCTGGACTCACACAAGAAGTACAAGTAGATATTTACTTGAACAACGGGAGAAGAACTAATCCAAATGTAGTGGACTAGCTCAACAAGGAACATGCTTCAAGTACTCAAGAGTCACCTTGTTATCAAGCAACCATATGCAATGTTTGCACATACACAACAAGAACATGTCTCATACACGTTAGTGCTTGTTCATAGCACTTTCTAGTTCACTACCATACATATGTATTGGTGTCAAGCCATGTACAAGATTTTATTATCTTATATTCAAGTCTTAATCCATTTCTATGGATGTTCAAGTCATGTACAAGCTTTTAATGTCTTATACTTCAAGTTATAACTTCCAATCTTTGGACATTCAAACAAGTATAAGAGTTATACATTTACTCTTACCAAATCCCAATCCTATTCTTAGGATGTTCAAGTCTAGACCTCAAGCTAATGCCTCTAAGGTGCACAATCATTGGATTCACAACAAGTATAACACATTAGTGCTTGTTCATAGCACTTTCAAGACATAAAGAAGAGATACTACTCTTATACTTATGTTCTCATTTTAATTCAATGAGTATACATATTTAAGATCAAGTATGATGCCCCTAAAGTATCAAAACACTTGCTAGGACATCTTATATTATGGTTATATACCTTAACTAGGGGTTACTTCCAACTTATACAAAACTTTAAACAACATCTTTGTTTTTCAGGTGACTGTGCGGTCGCCCAACATGGACTGTGCGGCCGCACACAAGCATGTCAATTTCTTTGAAAAACCCTTCAGAAAGATGCGCGGTCGCACAATCACTTTTGTGCGGTCGCACAGTGTACTAAAATGCGAAATTTTCATTCTTTCCCAGGTTGCAATATTTTCCGTCCCCAACGTAGGAGTAACATTTACTAAGAAATTCAACATTCCCAGAAAACATAAACAAGTTTAAAACCAAATTCTTTCATTCCTTACATTAGGTTACACAGGGGAAATTTTACTCCCTTTTGTCCCAAATTTACAAATACCACAAAAATCATTCCAAACACAAAATTAACAATCACAAGTATCGAGAATAACATTTATGCATGTTATTACAAGCAAGGGGGAGCTAATAACTTACCTAGTCAAAATTCAAGTTGACCAAAACTTATTTATGTTCGGCCTGGAACGCTCTATTCAACGCCACGAATATTAATCCGGGATCGGAATCAAGAACGGAGGGATAATTAAACTCGAGGAGTCGGAAATAGGGAAAACTTTTAACCCTAGGTTATGAAACAGAGGAAACAACGAGAATGATTTGGGTGAAATGCCTTTCTCAGGCAAACCAAAACTTGATATACATTCAAGTTTCGAAAATTGACACCTAGGCCCCTCAAGTTTCACTTTTAACAAAAAGACCCCTAAAGTCAAATTTTCACAAATGACCCAAAAGTCAAAACTAGACATTTAACCACCTTAACTATTTAAAGCAGTTAAAACTTTAACCCATGTAAAACTAACACATAATATGCAAGTTCAAGAATTTAACAAGTATGTCAAATATTTAACAAGAAATAGGATGGGTGTTACATTAGAGACACTCTCGGACTCGAAAGTAAGTGTAAGCTGCTCTTCCTTTGCTGCTGTGCGGGGTATGCAACCCATTTCTTGGACTAAGAATTCCTCGGATACCACGGGCCCCTTTGTTGAATACCAATTGTTGATCGGCTCGGAGCTTGGCGGGATTTCACTGATAGTCTCGTTCATGATGACGGTGTCATGGATGGCGTTAACTTGGCATTCATTCATTATGGAAAGCTCTTCAAACATGGAGGCTAAATCTGTCAGTTCTTCCCCCACGGTGATTTCTGTCTCGAACTCTACAGTCACCTTCCTTCCCCACCATTCACGGGGAAACATGGGAGTTGGTTCCCTTTCGAATATCTGTATCTCACAATCGGAGAAGATTTCGAGGCCAGGCTTTTTGACACCTTTATTGTTAACCCACGGCTCGGGAAAGATCATGTATGGAACGTCTTCCCCTTGGCGGACAAAATAGCCATTCAACGTCTTGCGGTAAGGCCTTAGGTTAGGGACTTCATAACGACGGCCTTCTTTACGAGCTCGGGCCTTTTCATTCTTGATCGCTTGCTCTTGTTTCAAGTCTTCTTTGGAAGGCTCATATCCCAAGCCGAATGTGTTCTTGATAAATGGGACTTGCACGGGATGTAGGATTCCTTGCTGATATTTCCCTAAGCCTAAGCCAGGTAAGTAGTCCATATTCCTCATCATGCGGAGGACTTTGTGATTGCTGGGGGTCCATGATCCGTTTCCCCCTTCTTTGTCGATGGCGTTGATTGAGACGCCAGAGAGAGTGGAGTCTGGTAGACCATGCTGAATTTGGTGGACGGGCTCACCTTTTCTGTGGATAGTGATGTTTTCAGCCATTACGGTTACTATTTCATCACCATTTCGGATCTTGACACATTGGTGGAGAGTTGACGGTACGGCATTAGCATTATGAATCCATGGTCGACCCAACAGTAAGTTGAACGAGGCCGGGATATCAAGCACTTGGAATGGAACGGACATGACCATGCTCCCAAACTCAATGTCTATCTCGATCATACCCATGACTGTACGGGCGGTGCTGTCATAACCTCGGATTACTTGAGTAGAAGGCTTCAAATCGGAATCCTTAAGCCCCAGTATGCCCATGATTCTACCAGGCATGAGATTGAGTGCGGAACCACCGTCCACTAAGACTCTTGAGACGGGCCTCCCCCTTGCTCGTACTTTGAGGTAAATAGCTTCGTTATGGTCGGAACCAAACGGTGGGAGGTCCATATCGGCGAAGGTGATGACGTTGCTAAAATGAATGTGACCAATCATTGCCGTGAGGTCCTCGGGAGTAGTATCGGGAGAAACTGATGTATCATCGAGATTGCGGATGACAAGATCTCGGTGTTTCTTTGAGGATGCAATGAGGTCCCAAATAGAGATGTTGGCTTGAGTTTTCTTGAGTTGGACAAGTAGAGGGTCTTCGGGAGTGTTGTGAGCTTGCGGCCTTTGAGAAGAGGAGCTCGGTGCGGAAGTGGAAGGGTTGCTTGCTATGACTCGACCGGATCGAGTTAGCATGTTGACGTTCCCATCTTGCTTCTTTTCCTATTCTCTAGTACCTTCCTCATTACTTCATCATAAGTCACTACATAACAAGAATTGTCAAGTTTATTCATAACATTGGGGCCCCCATTCACAATTGGGATTGAATGGGTGGTCCCCTCAAGTTCTCCTATCTCTATTACATTGACATGCTCGTCATTAGTCACTACAAATTCTTTCTTATCTATGAGATCTTGAATGACATTGCGGAGAATGAAGCAATCCTCGGTGGTGTGGCCACTATATTGGTGGTAGCCACAATATTTGTGGTGAGCATGATTGGAGTTGATCGTCTTGGGTTGGTACCCTTGCACGGGTGTGACTTGACCCTTTGCCTTGAGGACCTCGAACACTTCGGTTTGAGTCATGCCTTGGAGAGGCGTGTAGACACGGTCACTTCGGGACTTCTTCCCTTGAGGTGGAGGAACCTTTTTGTAATTCCCCTTGTCAATAGTGACGGCGTTGACCGAGGCCTCTTTTGTGGAGTTAGAAGCGGCCTTGTAGCGGTAAGTAGGAGTGGTCTTCTTGATCTCCTTGAGCAAGTCATCCATGCGTACCCCCGCCTCATACATTTGGGAGAAGTCGGAGTAGCAAGCCCCACTTAGGTGAGTGCGGAGATCAATCTTGAGACACTTGAGAAATATGTCCATTTGCTCTTTTGTGTTTGGCCTCTCAACAATTTCAGAGAGTTTGTCATTCCATCTCCTTGTGAAGTCGATGAAGGACTCATTGTCTCGTTGAGTAGTGTTCTCTAGCTCTTTCCTTGTGGGCCGGTGAGTGGTGTTGCCTTGGTATTGGTTCTTGAAGGCAAGCATGGCGGAGTCCCAATCAAGACGGACAGTGAGCGGGAGAGTAGCATACCAATCTTTTGCCGCCCCCTCGAGAGTGAGAGGGAAGCATTGAGCCATCACCTTGGGGGAGACCTTCTTTGGAACCATTGCCCAAATATAAGTCTCAATGTGAGCCATAGGACAAGAGTTGCCCTTGAATTTGCTTATGTCGGGCATCTTGAACTTGTCGGGAAGAGCGGCCATAGTACTCATGAGGATGGATGATTGATAAAGGCTTGTGTCGGAGCCTTTCCCCATGTTGAGCCCATTGAATTTTTGGTCGATGTAGGCCATGATAGAATCCACCATTTTGGGCTAATTGTTCTCGGAACTTGGTTCCCCCATTTTCTTGGTGCGGGTGTTGACATAAGGACTCTTGAACAAACCCTCGGTCCATTCAGATTCATCATCATTGTTCTTGTTCTTTCCCTTTGCAAGGTTGGTGAGCTTTTCTTTCATTAGCTCCATTTCGGCCTCGTGGGCCTCCCTTTGGCTGTCGAGGTGGGATTGCCAAATGTCGTCTTTGCTTTGTGCCTCCTTGTTAAGGGTGGAGACTTGCTCTTGGAGGAGTTGGACCATGGTTGAGAGCTGTTCGAGAGACATGGTGTTGCTGCTGCCGGTCATGGTTGATGTTGGAGCTGTTGGAGTGATCTCTTCACGGACTAACCGATTTGCTGAATCCCGGTAGACTTTGTAAGTACCAATTGAACCTATATTGCAGAAGAGGCCCTTGTCAGTCTTGAGTAACACTTGCGGTCCATGAAGAGGCTTAGAACACACAGTTGGGCACACGACTCGAACCACATAAGAAAAGACTCTTTTTTTTTTTATATATAAGTCGGAGGGAATGAATCCCTTTTGGGGTTTCTAAGAAAATAATGGAATCGTCACACTAGTATATAGACCATCTCGCGGTCCCATATACTCATCGGATTCCATCGCGCTTGTGAATCCTACATGTATCGGGATTAAACTAAATTAATGTAGTAAAGCATACATGCGGGGACGGATTTTTATTTTCGTCCAAAATAACCACTTTTGGGGACGGATTTTTATTGCGTCCCTTTCAACAAGTTGGCATGTATGATTTGAAGACATTAGTTTAGGGAAATCTCGGTACATGGAAACCGACTTGAGTCACGGAGTGTTAGACCCTAACTAGAATTTGTGTGGTTTGTGCTCGGCTTGAATATGAGGCTCAAAGGTCACCCCGGCATGTAGTCTTGAACTACGCCACGGGCTGAGGTTTACCGCTTCGAAAGAGCCAAGGTCTGGTGGAGCTTGAAACTTTCTAGGACGGGCCTCAACGGGTTTGGGGTTGGACTTGTGCGACTCGATAGTGAGCAGTTCATAGGAATATGTGCATGTAGTGTGAGGTCTAACAAGTGACAATTTTTTTTTATTTATTTTTTTTTTTTTTGAAAAGAAAGAAAAACACACAAAACACGTAAGCACATAAAATTACAACTCCCGAATCACCCGTGTGACCGGTAAATAAAACACAAAATTAAAACAGTCCGAGGGTTCAATTCTGTTCTGATGCAGGCAACTGTGCCCACACCCCACTGTTCTGCTCAGTCACTGAAACCTGTTTCTGTTCTGGGAATCAACCCAGAAGCGTGCGCCTCTGAGTGCTGATGTGGGACGCGCGCGCATGGCGCAATGCTTATGGGAGGCGCGCGCTTCTGGGGCACACCTGTCAGAATGTCAAACTTTGGACTCAGGGGATTGCCCTGGTCCCATGTTCATATTGTAACCCCTGCAGAAGTGATTAGTGCAGAATAACAGAAGAAGAAGATGAAGAATATGAAGAAGTGGGCGATTCTGGTTCTTGAAGCGGGATGCGCGCGCCTCAGGCTTAAAAGGCCAGACACGCGCGCCTCCCCCATCAAGAAACAGAATGCCCAGAAAAGATGTAGATTTCGATCAGAATGCAAGTTTAACCCTCAAATAAAATCCCCAGCAGAGTCGCCACTGTAGATACCCCGGGGGAACCACGGCTTTAGGCTAGAGCGCGTGGATGATCCTAGGATGTCTAACTTGTTTTAGATTGTTTAGAGTCGCCACATATGTTTTGAGGAACATAAGAAAAACCTATTGATTGTAGCCTAAGTTTGATTACGAAAACAGAGATTCTTTGTTTTGAGGTTCAGGGGTTAGATTACGAGATGGGAAGTACCGAAACACCCATCTCGCCCAACTTACGTTGGTCTTGCTTGATCAAAATCTACATGAATGGAATGTTCTTCTTCTTCTTGTTTAAGTCATGAAAAGGGGGGATTTAAAATAGGATTTGGAATGTAGGAGATAACTCCTTAACCAACCTCAATGAGATGAGGTGATCATTAGAGTCATGTCCCAAAATAATTTGGGTGATTGCACATTTGATTAAAGTAAAAAGAGAGAGAGGAGATGAAGTAGAAAAGAAAGGAAAAGATAGACTTTTACCTACAATTTGAAGAACTTCAAATATTGCTTGAAGAGATCCTTGGAGAACCTTTAGAAAGTGATTTTGGTATAGTTTTTGTAAGTTCAATTTTCGGTCCTTGAAAATGGAGGTAAAGAGAGGTTTTTATAGGTGAAAGAGGGGTGTTTTTGGTGCCAAAACTCAGTCACCAAGAAATCCTTCCCTGGCAAAATCCTGTAAATTGAGCAAGGGAGGGAATCCTGGCCAGAAATCTGTAACTGACGCCCAGAGGTGCGCGCTTCCTGCTTTGGGGGCGGGAGGCGCGCGCGCCTGGCTCCTCCTGTCGGAGGCGCGAAACTCAGAGAAGGCAATTTTGACAGAATGGACTAGAAAGTCAGCCCTGTTATTCAGTTTAGTCCCTGGTCTTAACGAAGTCAGTCAGGAACTTAACGGAAGTGACAGAAACTAACGAGAAACACTTTAAAAATGGGGAGAAACACAAGATCAAATGTGCAATCGGGGTGAGCGGTCCAAGGCGGGGTGTCTACAATAGTATCGAGAACACTTGCCAAGAATCCCACACAGCCACTGTGTAACAATCTTCTAGCCTTCACATAAGAAATAATACAAATTCCCTTACACAAAGAAATAGCCTCAAAAGTAAATTCAGGCACATCAGGAATAGAGAATGTGACAATCTTTTTATAACAATCAAGCGAAGCATGGTATTTATTCAACCAATCCATTCCCAAGATAATATCAAAATCTTGTAATGGCAAAACAACTAAATCAGCAAATAAAACATGCTCCTAAATATACACCTCACACCCACGTAACACCTTATTGGTCACCAAACACTCCCCATATGGGTGAACACCTCTAACACATAAGGTAGAGACTCAGGAGACAAATGTAACTGAGATGCAAAAATGCACAGACACATATAAATGCGATGAGCCGGGGTCTATAAGTGCACGTGCCCTCAACTAAACATATAAATTATACCTCTTATCACGGCAGAAGAATCTGAAACCTGCTGTTGATTAATAACAAAAATACGACCCTGCACTTTAGGCTTTCCCGAGGCATCCCTCTTCTGACCCTGTGATAATCCAGCTCCACTCTCAAATGATACATTCCTGGTTCTAGGATAATCCCTTTGAAAATGATCAAACTGACCACAATTCAAACACTTACCTAATTTCTTCCAACACCTTTCTTCAGAATGCCCTTCCTTCTGACAATAATTATATATCCTTCTACTTTGATTTCCCGAAGTGTTACCTTGATTGTTGGCAATTAATTGCCCCTGAGGTTGTCCTTTGTTTTGTAATGATGTTCCCTGACCTCCTCGATTGTCACAATATTGTGGTTGAGGTCTTCCTTGCCTTCCAGCACCTGATAGTTCAACTTTCCTCTTATGTTCTTCAATATCGTGTTCCACTTGATAAACTCTATCAACTGCATCTTGAAAATCCTGTAACTTGTGAAATACTAGTTGAGTTCATATCACAGTTCTTAATCCTCTCACAAATCGCATTGCCTTCCTCTCCTCAGTTGCAACTAGGTGAGTACAGTACCTGGATAACTCTGTGAATTTAGATGTATATTGAGCCACGGACATAGCATTTTGCTCTAAGTTGAGAAACTCCATTTCTTTCCTGTCTTGATCCACCCGGGGAATGAAATGTTCGTTGAACTTCTTCAGAAAATTTTCCAAAGTATAGGGTACATAAGTCTCATCCCAATTGGTCTTCAAAGCTTTTCACCAGTACTCAGCAGCTCCACTCAGTTTATAAGTAGCAAACCTGATTTGATCTTTATCAGAACATCTCAGAACATCAAATATTTTCTCCATCGATTCAATCCACCTTTCCACTTTAGCCACATCTGGTTCGCAATCATAGCCTATTGATTTCATTTTTAAGAACTGTTCTAACCCATATTTCGGAGGTACTTGATCTTCTCCTTGTCTTTAATCATTTAAGGTTTTCATGGCTGCTTCAAACATTCCCTTGCCTTGAAGGCCCTGACTGATCTCTTTCTGTCCCAACCATTTTCAATAAGTACCTGCATAAGACTCTCAACGTTACTCACCCTATACACAACTACCCTCCTAGGTCACTTAGTCATTCTAGACCATCTACAACCTAGCTCTGATACCAACTGTCGCGCCCCAACCCGTGGTCCAACTTGGCCCCACGTTCAGGACACGCACGGAAGACGTCATAAAACATTTTTAGAAAATTTTTCGAAATGATCTTTCATAAAGTTTAACAAAATCCACACTCGAAGTTCAAAGACTTCCATTTAACTTCCAAACAAACTTTCCAAACACTTTCACAAACGAAAGTACTTAGCCCGAAGGCTTATAAACTTTTATACAAATGTACAATCACCATACCTTAACAAAATAGGTGATACACGGATAAAGTCTCGGTTACACTACCCCAAAGGTTATACATTTATATAATGTAGCCTTTACAAACACTTGTCCCAAAAACTCTTACCAAAGCCACCACGACGTCCTCCCTTGTGTAAGTGACCTATCCCCTTGGCTCGCCTTCATCTAAGGAAAACAACAATAAAGGAACGGGGTGAGAATAAATCTCAGTAAGCTACTAAAATGCAACTACGTTACATGCTGAAATGATACTCGTAATTGAACAATATCAATAAACATTCATTTAGCACATAACATGAGAGGCAAAGCCAACTCATCATACCACACACAAAGCGGAAATAAACACTCATACGTGGATACTGAGCCAAGGTTCTCGAATCAAACATAACCATCTGATAGGTATCAACTGAGCAGCACCAAAGGGATGAAGCCAGTTCCGGAACCAAACAATAACAACAATAACAACAACAACAACAACAACAACAACGGGGGGGGGGGGGGAAATGACACAAAGTCATAACCCAAACGGTGACTAAACTCACACAAAGGAGAGCTACCCCAAACCCAATCCGTGGCCTAAGGAAGGGGGTTAAAAATGGGAAACCAATGGTAAAAGCCTTACAATTAACTTGGCTCGTGTGCCATTATAATCCCTACCACTGCCCGACTCCACAACAAGTACCAGCTGGACTTTAACACGAGCATAGTAATAAATACTTGCTTAAACAACAACCGGGGCATGATTCCAAAGTAGGAAACCACACAAAGTCATCACAAAGATGCAAACACGTTACTCATAAAAGAGTTCACAACATTGACATTAAGTCACAACACAATCCTTTATCAATGACATTAAGTCAAACAACAATCTTGCACACACTTGAACACGATCCTCAACAACCAAGTACATTAAACCCATTTCTCACACAAAGGATTACAAAGTAAGAAACCCCACGAAAGCATCATAAAGATGTACAACACCCAAAATGAACCTAAACGGTTACATCATTCCAAACTCGATCACAAACGGACCATTCATAAACGGTTTGTGTTATAAAACCCTTACTGAAAACTCGACATAATCTAAACCTGAAACTCAACAAAATAAACCAACTTATCTTGTAGTACTCAAGAATATCTTTAAAACGATAGTTTACACGCCTAAAACGGAGTCCGGATGAGAAAGTTATGACCTCCGGAAGATTGAACGTAAAACGGACAAACTGCAAAAGAAGAGGGTGCGCACGCCCTCCCTAAAAGGGAGCGCGCGCCCCCTTTGATCAGAATGGTGGTTTTTGATTGCACAAGAGGGTGCGCACGCCCTCCCTAAAAGGGAGCGCGCGCCCCATCGCACGATTTGGCTTTTTGGGCCTTCCTGGAAGCCTAAAACTTGATACTTTTACTCCTTTCGTTTCACCGTCCCAAAAGTACTATCACCCTTATACCTAAAGCATACTCTCTACTCATATAAGTGCAAAGAATATCCAGGAACACACTTGAATTAAACCAAAACACTTCTTGCCACAACTCTCATACTACTCCCTTTGTCCCAAAATTACAAGTATCACAAAACTTATTCAAAACATAATTCACAACACATATAGCACATATAGCATATATATGGCCATTTTAACATTTAAAGGGGAATTAGTAACTTACCTATTTCCGGAAAAGTATCGAGAAAATAATATTTGATCGGGTAGAAATTACCTACTCAATGCCCTGATCATTTTTATATAATTAGTTTTTAAAACGGAGAAGAAATTAAAAAGAAAGAAATTAAAACGAGATGAACTTACCTATTTCGTTGACACAGAGAGAGAAACATAGAAATGTTGCTGACTAAGAAATGAAACGCAGAGAGGGAGGGAGAAGGATAAACATGTTAAGATTTTTTTTACCCAAGTTTTTATTTTGGTCACTCAAGTTTCAAGTTGGACAATTAAGCCCCTATACTTTAAATTCCACAAAGGACCCTAAGGTTTCAACTACTCCATTTACCTCCCTTAACCATTATTACTACTAACTAAGTAAATAACAAAATTAATCAAATAATATGTGCAAGTCATAAAATATGATGCAACACATAAAATGAACACATAATGTCAAATTAAAATCCCTAAAAATATAAAATAAATTGGGACGGGTTTTGGGGTCGTTACAACGGCGATGAAAGGGGACTGTCGGCTAGCGGCAAATCTGAAGGTCAGTTCCTGCCTCCTCACACCACCAACTCAGTATAATGAATCCGAGTTTCTTGATTTTGATGTGAAAATCGAATTTGTGTTCAAGCAAAATGAAAACCCCCAACTCAGAATGTCGCCGGCGAACGACGGCGGTGAAAGGGGATGTTCACTTGACAGAATCTAGGTTTTTTGCAATTCATCGGGCATAAGCAAATGGGTGTCGAACATAATCTGGGTTTCTTGATTTTTGATGTGGAAATCAAATCTGGGTTCTTGATTTTGATGTGGAAATCGAATTTGGATGTTGTTGGATGTTGTTGGCTGTGGTGGTGGTCTTGCGTCGGATTAGTGGTGGTGTTTGCTGACGGAGTGATGGGTGGTGGACTGGTGGAAATCGAATCTGTTTTTTTTTTTTTTCCATAAAGATGAAATTTTATGGGAATAAATATATTTTTTTTAAATAGTGATAATTACTTTATGTTGTTTTAAATTTGGTCAATGTAAAAAGTAATTTATTACTCCATCCGTCCCATCCGAAATAGGATTCCTGGTTCCGACACGGGGATTAAGAAATAATAATCTTTTATTATAAAAGTTGTTTGAAAAGTAGGTGTTGTGAGTATGAAGGGAGAGAAAGTGGGTGGGGAATAATAAATGAAAAGTTGTTGTGAGTATGACAAGTGGGTCCTACTAATAAAAAAGTAATAAAAACTTTCCATTTTGGGATGTCCTATTTCGAGTGGCACACCCAAAATGGCAAAACGTCCTATTTCGAGTGGGACGGAGGGAGTATTTTCATAGAATAAAATTTAAATTTATTTATAATTTTCTTTATTCTAAATTTATTCTTTAGAAAATAATCTAAATCCTTTTATATTTAATATAGCTATTAGATTAATTTGTTTAATAATTTTGATTTTTTTTTTTAATAAATTTATTTTATATATGATAATTGCTTATTTTATTATATACTTGATTATTTAGAAAAAATATTATTTTTTTAGAAAAAATATTTATTTCATTTTTAAACCTTTTGAGTTTCAAAAATTTCACTAAAACCCTTACTAACTAATATCGTTACAAATTCATCCATTTAGTCGATCACGTGCCATGCACATGGCACTTAACTGACTTTTCTAACGATTTCCGTCAAAAAGCCCTTAACTACCGAAAAATTTAGATATTGAGCCCTGATCTAGCGAAGAAAAAAAACCCAGGCCCCTTTTAAACGCACCCCCTTGGAGTTCAGGCCCTAATCTGTCAATAACCCTAGTATTTAGCACTTCAGTATAAATTGGTAATCTACTTTGGTCTCTTTTGCTAACAATAACAAATTGACAATTGAGAAAACGCCTAGGTTTTAGAAGGGAAAGTTTACAATTACATGAGACAGTTATTGCCTGATTTTAACATGTAACGGTAAAACTTAGGTATGAATGAGAACAGAGGATACAGCGATTCAGCATTCAGCTATAAAAATGAAAAGCACTGGCTAGAATTCGATAAAATTAATGAGTAAGTTACGAGGTAAAATGATAATCCCTTTCTCCCAGAAATATAGTCTCATATTTTGATATTTTATGATCAACAAAAATTAACTTTGATCAACTCATTGATGACGATCTAATCATTCTAGTGAAATTGTAAAATTTGTAATTGATAAATCATTAAGTGATTTATCAATAACAATTTTTAGAATTTCGTTGTGATCATTAAATTGACACTAATGTTTGGTCAAAGTTTATTTTTATTGAACATAAAAAGTCAAAATGAGACTATCTTTCCGGGACAAAGGGAGTAATACCTAAATGTTGTAAATGAATACTGTTAAGTTGTTTTAGGGACTATACTCCCTCTGTTAAGATCATCTTTTTATTTGACTATTTTTTAAAAAAAATTAAGAGTATTGTAAGTGCAGAATGTGGTGATACCACAAGTGCTGACCACACTGTCCCAGTGATATCGACGAACTGTCAGATTTTGTATTTGTATATTTGCTTCATAAATAATTGCTGGACTAATGTTTAATATTTGTGCAAGATTAGTGATTATGTTGGTCTATTTTGAGGTATAACCTATGCTAGAATAATGCAAGGAAGTTAAAAAGGAGTTATGGATAAAAAAGGATTTTATCCATAAAACAAGGGGATTATTCTCAACAACAAATACATGGGTAATTGACCCATTCAACATCTGAGTTTGTGGAGGAGATTGTACAAGGCGATGAAGCTAGAAGGTACAAGATGGTGATGCATGATCTTGGGCACAAAGAAAGTGGTTCCTATTTTATAGGAAATGTGGAGATTCTCCCCAAGGCTCGGCCACTCTCTCCCTCCACTACAACACGTTTTTGTGACCTCTCCAAGCCATTATGAGTATTCCCCAAGTATTCTTGAAGCCTATAAATAGAAGAGGATGTGAAGAATGAAGAGACAACACTTGAAGTTACTTCAACACACATTCTCACACAAGAAAAGGCTATACACTCATTGGTTCCGATAAACCCAATCCTCCCAAACCTTTTTCCATTCTTGTAATCGAGTATTATAAGTTTGTCTTGGCTAGGATAGGGTCTCGTGTATAGTCTTAGTCGTTCCACAAAGCTTTCATTGTAATAGCATTAGGGAACTCTCGGCCTTGTACTTCATTTCATATTATTAGTGAAAGGTCTCGCCTTTTGAGGCATCCCTCAAGATATATAATTTATATAACTTGAGAAAAATAATTCTTGTGTTGATTTTCCGCTGCAAACTCTTTCCAGAAATTATTTTCTGTTCGTGTGTGTTAAGTGTTGCCAGAAGTGTTATCGTTGCTCTGACAACACCTTTGATAACACTTTCTCTAAAACCAAGGCCATTGACATTTTCAATTGGCACTAGAGCTGGTTACTTGACATACTAAGTATTTGATCCAGTTTGTCATGGCCTTGAATCTTGCTAATCCATATCTTGAGAGACTTTCTATTCTTCTTGGCTCGAATCATACTTCCCTTAGGAATAGTGAGGAAAGAGAGCTAGAAAACATTAAAGAACGTGATCAATCAGCCATGTTGACCATGGCTTTGGAGCACTCAAAATCAGATTCAGAAAGTGTTGCCAATGGTGTTACCCAGAGTGCGATAACACCAAGCTCAACACCTAGCAGGTATAATCCTTTTAAATTTTCTGACGATTTTTGCTTTCATGGTTCAATTAATGTTGATGCAGGAAGTCCAGATGAGGAAGATTTAAGCAAGGATGAGCTCATTGATGGGTTAAGAGATCTCTACAAGGCATTGTTCAAAGAATGGAAGAAAGAGAACAAGATGGTAGCGATTTTAACCAAGGAAAATCATGAGCTAAAAGACTCTTTGACTCGGTTAGCGGTGCAATTCACAAAGTTGGATGTTGAACTTGTCAAAGTCAAGTCCAAGTTGAAGCTAGCCGAGACTACCTTCAAAAAGTTCAACACGGCGTTCTCAAAATTGGATGAAATACTCGACTTGAGTAAGTCACTCAAAGCAGGTATTGGGTTCCAAGACTCTCTTGACAAAATCACTTCTACTATAATGAATGAAAATAATGAAGCATGTTTTGTAAAAGAACATGAAAAAGTAAAAAGTAGTTCATCAAGTGATATTTCTGATCAACCGTGTGTGTGTGAATATTGTCACACAACTGGACAAAGTAAATTTGATTGTTTTACACTCAAAAAGAAAAATTCAAGTTCACATGTGTTATCTCAAGTGTTACCTAACACTCAAGACAATACTGGTGATCAGAAAATTAAAAAGTCTAAAAAGAAATTCTGGTTTTTAAAATCTAATCATAAATGCAATGTTGTATTTGCTTCTATGAAGACTAACATTTCAGGTTCATGGTACTTTGATAGTGGTTGTTCACATCATATGACAAGAACAAAAGTGTTCTTGAAAGACTATGAATCTATCCAAGGAGAAACGGTGAAATATGGAGGTGGAGGAAAGAGCAATATAATAGGGAAAGGGACACTTGATATTTCCGGATTCCCTGCCTTTAAGAATGTCTTGCACGTTGATGGATTGGTTGCTAATTTAATTAGCATTGGCCAATTGTGCGATGACAACTTGGAGGTAAAATTTAATAAAAAATACTTGTGAAGTTTTTGATAACACTAACACTTGTGTAATGTCAGGAACTAGATCAAGTGACAATTGCTATCTTGTTGATAAACAAGTATGCAATTTAGTCAATATGGATGACACAATTTTGTGGCATCAAAAGTTGGGACATGCCCCTTATGAAAACTTGAAGAAAATTTTCCAGTTTGAGGCTGTCAAAGGAGTCCCCAATCTGAATCTGAAGAACAAAATTATGTGTGGGGACTGCCTTAAAAGTAAGGAGACTCGTGTTACCCGCAGTGTTACCCAACACCATGAGCAACACTTTGGGACAACACATTGTTTTCAGCTTTTGCACATGGACTTGATGGGTCCAATTGAGGTAGAAAGCCTGGGAGGTAAGAGGTATGTTTTTGTTATAGTTGATGATTTCTCTAGGTTTTCTTGGGTATATTTCCTAAGAGAAAAATCTGAAACTTTAGATAAATTTAAACTCTTGCACTCCAAAATCAAAAACATGTTTTGTGCTTCTATTTTCTGTATAAGATCCAATCGTGGAAAAGAATTTGCAAATGTTTCTTTTTATAATTTTTGTAAGAAAAATGGGATACACCATGATTTTTCGATCTCTAAACCACATGGTGTGGCTGAAAAGAAAAATAGGACATTGCTTGATATGACCCGTGTTATGTTATTTTCAAAAAGAATTTCAAAAAGATTTTGGGCTGAAGCTTTGAGCACGGCTTGTCATATTTCTAATAGAGTCTTTCTAAGACCTGGTTTAACAATGACACCCTATGAGATTTTGAATGGGAAGAAACCACATGTACATTACTTCCATGTGTTTGGGTGTGTATGTTATATATTAAAAGACTGTGATCGCTTAGCTAAATTTTACTCTAAGAATGATAAAGCCATTTTTCTTGGATATTCACATGACAATCTTGCATATCAAGTGTATAATTTGAGAATTGGAATTATTCAAGAATCTGTAAACATTGTTTTTGATGATCTGTCAAGTGTTGCAGATGAACCAGGTGTTTATCCTCGTTCGATACTGCTGGAACAACCTCAAAGTGAATTTGACATTTATGTTGAACCAAGTGTTGACATAAGTGTTGGACCAGATGTCGGCCCCAGTATTACCACACCTGAGGCAACACCAGAGATAACACCAGAAGTCAGACCAGTTGCAGAAAATGAAAATAATGAGGACTCCATTAGAGTTGATGATCCCGTCAGAAGAGATCCCCCTTTGAGAATTCAAAAGAATCATCCTATATCCCAAGTGATAGGGAGATTAGACGAAGGGATACAAACTAGACATAAGGAACCGGTTAATTATCGAGACATGGTGAGATATGCTAAGGTAAACCATTCATGTTTTCTTTCTAAGCTTGAATCTGAAAATACTTTGAAAGATGAATATTTGATTCAAGTTTTTAACCATAAGAGATTTTCTAACTTGAAGAAGTCTCTTGTTCCATTTCTTGTTTAAACCCCTTGGATCATCTTTGTTGTTGTACAATATTTTAATTTTTTTTAAAAAAAAAAAAAAAAACTTTTTAGTTTTTGTTTAAAGCCTTGCGGCGGCACATGCTGACCTTTTTGTTTTGGTAGGTTTATACTTGGTTAACATGTTTGTCAAATCCCTTTTGTACTCAAAAGTGACAAAGTCACTAATTTTTGTGATAAAATAAAAGGCAAAAGGCAAAAAGCACTTATAGTATTTCCTAAGTAACTCGGGGCACGGCGTTCGCTGCGACGATTCACTCTTGCCAAAGGGAGATAATATCTAGTGATTTCGTACTAAGTATTAGGAACATGGAGTTCGCTACTACAGTGTATCCTACTTGAAAGGTGCAAATCACTAAAGTATTTTTTATACTTTATAAGGACTCGGAGCACGGAGCTCGTTACTATGATGCTATCTTGTAGATATTGAAGTGTAAATTATACTTATTTTAAAGTGCTTAAAGATGAAGAACAAGCTTATTTTATCTAACTTGTTAGATTTATTTTACCTCAAACACTCTTAATTAAGGCTTGCTATGCCTCAAGTGTTTGAATTTGGGAAGCTTGTTTTTGCCTCAAATGCTTATTTAAAAGAAGCCTAACAATTTACCTCAAGTGTTAATAATGAGAATTGTTTTGCCTTATGTTCTTTTAAGTAAAAAGTTTTTATCAATGGGATATTTGACTTATGTGTTTTCTAAAGTGTTACCATCATTACCAATAACACATTAGTCTGTGCCACATTATTTTTTATCTATTATTTTCGGATTCAATAATTAAATTTGGGAAGTCCGAAAGTCCCTTAATTTGTGGAGTTTTTGATTTCAAAAAGGTTTTTATTAAATCCCTTTATTTTGGTAAATCTAATTAGGTAACTACTTTCCTAAAATTTTGGAGTCATAAGTTAATTTGCATTTCAAAATTTTATGGACTTTATTTACCTAAGCCGAATTACCTTAGATTAATTTTTATTCTCTTATTTTTATTTTATTTAAAAAAAAAAGCTTTTTGGGGATAATGGCCGGTTGTTTTATCAAAAATGAGGGTGAGAGTTTGAGTTAAACTAATTTGCTAGAAAATAGAGGGAGTTGAGTATCTTTAGGAATAGGGAGAGTTATCTTAAATTAATTTTGGGTATTTATCATCTATTTCAAACCTTCCTAATTAATTCCTAAATAAACCCTCCTCCCTCCTCAACTCGCCGATCTCCTTCCTCGTCTCTCGGTTTATCAAAACCCTAAAAATCCCTCTTCAAAATTTCTTCCTTCTCTTCTCAACTTCCATCAATGGCTTCCCCATCCAAAACCTCAAATGAGCCCTTGGAAATCTCGCCATTGTTGTCTCCGGACCTCCACCTGTTCCGGTCGCACAGGCTCCTCCTACGTCGGCTCCTTCCCAACCTATAGTGACTACCATCAAGAAAAAGAAAAAGAAGAGAAAAGTCTCATCTTCTTCACGCCAACCGACTGCCCAAGCTCCATCAATGCGGACTTCAAGCCAGATACAGATTCATACAGACTTGTAGAAATTCTTTGCACAGTATTCTTCACAAACAGGGGGAGATATAATGCTGTCACAAGTGCTGTTCTGCATGCTTGCATGCTGCCACAAGTGTTGATGCTGCCACAAGTGATGTTCTGCATGCTGCCACAAGTGTTGTTCTGCTAACACAAGTGATCTAACTGCTAATGCACGTGTGCGGGCTAGTAATACTCAAACAGGTTTGGTAGTTGGTGTGTTTCTATTCTTGGTAGCTTTTAAAAACAATTTTTATGTTAGTTGTTTTAAAACTATTAGGTTGCACTTAACATTTGTTTTACATTTGTTTTTTGGTTGGTTTATTAGTGTGAAGTGTGTTAAACACTTCATGGTTTTTGGAATTTATAACTTTGGTTTTGTTTTGGATAATTAGTTTTTAATCATGTTTAGTTTACTTGGTTTAAAACTATTTCAAAATAATTGTTTTTCTGTTGACTTGCCTTTTTGAAGGGGAGTTATTTTTGTGAGAAGACTTTATGTACATTCTAGTTGTGTGACTAACTTTGTCTTGCATTGTGTGACTAACTTTGTCTTGCAGGTCGCAACATTATTTAGTTTGTGAAGAAATATACAATTAAGGGGGAGATTGTAAGTGCAGAATGTGGTGATACCACAAGTGCTGACCACACTGTCCCAGTGATATCGACGAACTGTCAGATTTTGTATTTGTATATTTGCTTCATAAATAATTGTTGGACTAATGTTTAATATTTGTGCAAGATTAGTGTTTATGTTGGTCCATTTTCAGGTATAACCTATGCTAGAATAATGCAAGAAAGTTAAAAAGGAGTTATGGATAAAAAGGGATTTTATCCATAAAACAAGGGGATTATTCTCAATAACAAACACATGGGTAATTGACCCATTCAACATCTGAGTTTGTGGAGGAGATTGTACAAGGCGATGAAGCTAGAAGGTACAAGATGGTGATGCATGATCTTGGGCACAAAAAAAGTGGTTCCTATGTTATAGGAAATGTGGAGATAATACTCCCCAAGGCTCGGCCACTCTCTCCCTCCACTACACCACGTTTTTGTGACCTCTCCAAGTCATTATGAGTATTCCCCAAGTATTCTTGAAGCCTATAAATAGAAGAGGATGTGAAGAATGAAGAGACAACACTTGAAGTTACTTCAACACACATTCTCACACAAGAAAAGGCTATACACTCCTTGGTTCCGATAAACCCAATCCTCCCAAACCTTTTTCCATTCTTGTAATCGAGTATTATAAGTTTGTCTTGGCTAGGATAGGGTCTCGTGTATAGTCTTAGTCGTTCCACAAAGCTTTCATTGTAATAGCATTAGGGAACTCTCGGCCTTGTACTTCATTTCATATTATTAGTGAAAGGTCTCGCCTTTTGAGGCATCCCTCAAGATATATAATTTATATAACTTGAGAAAAATAATTCTTGTGTTGATTTTCCGCTGCAAACTCTTTCCAGAAATTATTTTCTGTTCGTGTGTGTTAAGTGTTGCCGGAAGTGTTATCCTTGCTCTGACAACACCTTTGATAACACTTTCTCTAAAACCAAGGCCATTGACATTTTCAAGTATCAACACTTGCTTTATTAGCCATATTTTGGCTATGCACTTTTTTAAGCTCAAAATGTGAAAACGAGAAGAATATTTTGGGACAAGGTGACAAATGTAAAGATTACTGGAGGCGGGGGGGATTATGGGATTATGAAACAGATTTTTTTAACTATTTTTTTGTAGTTAGAAAAATGAATGAAAAATATGCGCCAAAAATCACTGAAATTGGGCTATTGATGGGTATTTAGTCCTTCACTATATATTGTTTGATAAAAATTCTAAAAGTGAATAATCATTTGAATTATTTATTAAGGGCAAATAGCACGTTACTGTTCCGAAGCTCCACACTAATTGTAATGTACATCTCAAATGTACCATTTGTTAGAAATATGTACAATCACTTTATTTGCCCCAAGCCAAGTTTTCTAATAACATAAGTAGATAAATTTGTCTAAAAAAAAATTCACCATGTTGAGAGCTTGTGGCAATGTGAGGTTTTTTTGGATGACCGTTAATTAAATTGAACGGAAAGAAACAAAATGGATGACAAACTCAACGGATTTATTTAAATGTTACATTTCCCACCTCAAAAATTCTTCTATTTATAAATTTATCCTTTTATGTTAATTGTATTTACAACAACACACAAACCAAAAAAAAAAATCAATTTATACAAAATAAAATGTGATATTTTTATGTTTTTTAAAAGTACTCCCTAACACAAGTAAAGGAAGATAATTCCGTAATCTTATTATTTCAAAGTACTCATGTATATATACAACTATCCCTCTAGACTAGGATCTGTACAATCTCCTTAATTAACTAGGAGATATCTACTTACCAACAATACTAAGATACATATCAATCATATATTCTAAACCTACGAGAATATACATATATTTACATTCTATCATTCCCCCGCAGTCGAAGCAGGAGGAAGGCGTGTGCTGAGACGGTCCCGAAAATCATTAAAGAGTACGCATGGAAGCCCTTTCGTGAAGATATCAGCAATTTGATACTGGGACAGAACATGGCGCACACGAACTTCGCCTTTCTCAACTTTTTCCCGAACAAACAGGATATCCAACTCAATATGCTTTTTGCGTTGGTGTTGAACTGGATTCCGGGATAAGTAAATGGCACTAATATTATCGCAGTACACCATAGTTGCCTTGGAAATAGGAACCTGTAGTTCAAACAATAAATTTCGAAACCAACATGATTCAGAAACAACATTAGTCACACCTCTATATTCTGCCTCGGCACACGAACGAGACAACGTAGGTTGGCGCTTAGAAGACCAAGATATCAAATTATGACCCAAGAAAACACAATAACCGCAAGTACAACGACGGGTATCCGGACATACGCCCCAATCCGCATCGGTATATGTTGTGAGTGTGGTATAAGGAGACTTGGACAAATGCAAAGCAAGCTGAAGAGTCCCACGTAGATATCTTAGGATGCGCTTAAGTGCTGCCATATGTTCCTGTCTCGGATCGTGCATGTGCAAACAAACTTGTTAAACTGCATAATTGATATCTCGTCTAGTGAATGTCAAGTACTGCAATGCTCCAGCCAAACTCATATAATGTGTCGGGTCCTCAACCGAGGTGCCAGCCGAGCTTCCAAGTTTGGCATTAGTATCCACCGGTGTAAGAGATGGTTTGCAGGAAATCAGGCCTGCCCGTTCTAATATATCCTCGGCATATTTACTTTGAGACATAAATAAGCTCCCAGCCGTATGAGACACGGCTATGCCCAAAAAATAATTAAGTGGCCCAAGATCTTTCATAGCGAATTCAAAAGCGAGGGTAGTCATAAAAAAATGCCGAAGTTTATCCGAAGAAGTGGCAAGGATAATATCATCGACATATAAAAGGAGGTATGACGTATCCTTACCTCGATGATAGACAAACAGAGAATGATCTGACCGGTTGTGAGTGAAACCCATGGTGGAGACAAAATCAGCAAATCTCTTATAACATGCCTGAGTTGCCTGCTTAAGGATATAAAGAGATTTCTTTAATAAGCATACATAATCTGGATGAGTTTGATCTCTGAAACCCATCGACTGATGCATATAAACAGTCTCCTAGAGAGTACCACGAACAAAGGCATTCTTGACATCTAATTGGTGAATAGACCAAGAATTAGCCAAAGCCAAACTGAGCACTGTCCGAATTGTAGCCGGCTTGACAACCGGACTGAAAGTCTCTGTGCAATCAATCCCAACGTGTTGAGACCTGCCATCACCTACAAGACAGGCCTTATGCCTCTCAAAAGAACCATCAGATTTTTTCTTATGAGAGAAAATCCACATACATCGAATAACATTAACATCGGGGGGACAAGGCACAAGTTCCCACGTTTTATTATGAATAAAAGCATCAAATTCATCAATCATGGTTGTTTTCCAGTTAGGATCGGACAATGAAGATTTCGGGTTAGTAGGGAGAGGAGATGGAGAGACAGTGGAAAGCAAATTAAATTGACGCTTAGGTTTAACAATGCCACTCATGCTACGAGTGGTAATGGACCTAAGTGGAACCAAAGAGATAGCAGGTGATGACGGAACGGGCTGGTCCAGATTGATGGACCTAGGTGGTACCAGAAGGGATAATGGGCCAATTTGGGAGGGAGGCCCTCGAGATTCAGTTGGCAAAACAGGAGCGTTTTGTGGGCTGTTGGGCGCCCGGGCCAGTGGAGCGCCAGGAGGAGTTGTGGGCCGAGTGGACTGAGGTTGAACTTGGGCCGAAGGAGAAACCATGGAGTGAAACATGGGATGTAGCGGCTGATCTAAAAAAGAACAATCCCTTGAAACAGTGTCGCGTGTAGGGGGCTGACTTTGGGCAAAAGGAAATTTTGGCCTCATCAAACACGACATGACGGGAGATGATTATATTACGGGAGGTGAGATCATAACACTTATACTCCCTATGGTTCGACGGGTAACCTAAAAACACACATGGAGTAGAACGATTTTGAAGCTTGTGAATAGTAGAGGAGGGAATGAGAGGAAAACACAAGCAGCCAAAAACTCCCAAGTGAGAATCAGAGGGGTCACGGTGATATAACATTTGAGTGGGCGAAAAATTGCGAAGGCCTTTGTAGGGGATGATATTTAGAAGGTATGTGACCATAGCCAACGCATGATGCCAAAACGAGGATGGCAGAGAGGCATGAGCTAAGAGTGTGCGAACAAAATTATTTATATTATGTATTTTCCGCTCTGCCTTTCCATTTTGGGAATGTAAGGACAGGACAATCGAAAACTCATTCCATTTAGGCGAAAGAAAGATTTGAATTGATCATTGTCGAATTCACGTCCATTGTCACATTGAAAACACTTTATCACTCATTCAAATTGAGTGGAGATATATATGCTAAACGAAAGAAACAAATCAGAAACTTGAGATTTCTTCCCAATTGGAAAAGTCCACAAAAAAATTGGTGTAATCATCCAAAAACAAAATATAATTTTTATGACCCGACGAACTCAAAATTGGAGACATCCACACATCACTATGCACAATATCAAAAGGAAGAATAGTGCTTGAAGTAGACGGATAAAAAGGTAACTTAACATATTTACCAAAAACACACGAATCACAAATGCCCTCCAAATTAGGGTTCTTATAAGGAATTAAAATGTTACTGCATAGGGAGAAAAAAAACAGGTGCTCTCGGATGACCTAAACGATTATGCCATAAACTAGAAGTGAAAGCAGAAAAGGTTGATGGAGAAGTGTTTGAAAGACTTGAATTTGCGGTAATGGGATAGAGATCGCCCGTGCTATCATATCTCATGAGTTGGACCCCGTCCGAATATCCTTCACAGAAAACCCAAAAGGATCAAATTCAACAGAGACATGATTATCAGTAGTAAACCGTCGAACAGACACAAGGGTTTTAATCAACTTAGGTGCATGAAGGACATTCGAAATTTTGAAAGGTGGGAAAGGAGGGGATAAACGATGTTGTCCGTACTCAACAATTGGAATAACAATACCATCACCAACAGTTATAGATTTATGTCTATTGCTCAAATCAAAATAAGACGAGAGAATACCTGAGTTGCTCGTCATGTTGGAGGTTGCCCCGGTGTCCATGTACACATTATCATCAGAAACATGCATGGATATTGTGTGCATAGCTTCCTCAATATATGTGGGAACATATGAAGAAGATCCAGAACCGTGAGCCGTGTAAGATTGTACCGGACGTTGACATAAGACTTCCTGTGGTCCATAAGAAGAAGGGGGACGAGTCCAGCCACCCGTCGGATATGGGCACGGTGGAGTGGCCCATGGTGGTGGTGTCCTGCTAGTGAGATAATTCCACCATTGTAGTGGCTGCTGCCACTGTCGTGAGGACCCTTGCTGCTGATTTTTGTTTCCATGACCTCGTCCCCGACCTGATTGACCCCGGCCACTGCGTTCCTGTTGTCTCCCATTATTTTGATGTCGATGTCCATGACCCTGACCTTGCTGACCTTGACCAGTAGATCGGCGTCCACGACCACCACTGTGATTGCTCATCCTGTTACTATGTTGTTGTCCGCCTCCTCCCACTTGGTCCTTCCCATCATCAAAATTATTGTTATTAGCCATGAGTGTAGTGTTCGCAGCACTAGCCATACTTGCATGTTTCGCTTTACGCGACTCCTCCATAACCAAACGCGAGCGTACATCTGAGAAAGTGGGAAGAGGATCACTTTGTTGAATGATGGCAGCAACACTGTCATACCCCTCGTTCAACCCGGCAATAGCTTGAAGAACGATCCGGTTATTGGAAACCGGAGCACCTACGTTTGCCAATTGAGCGTCTTCAATTCCTTGCAATATGCAGAAACCCCTGGAAAATCGTCCAATCTGACTTGAGAGAACATGTTCTCAAGTTGCACAGCTCTAGACTGTTTATTGTCCAGGCAAATACTTTCAGGACGTTCCCAGGTCTTCTGGGTAGTAGAGCCTAGTTCAATGATAGTTTGCAACAGATCGGGAGAGACCGTCCCGTAAATACATTGGATAACGAGAGAGTCCAATCGCGACCACAACGCCTTAGCGGCTGATGTCTCCTCCGTCCCTTTGCCTGTGTTTGCATTGACTGTTTTAGCCGCCTCCTCTGGCTTAATGATATGATCGATGACCTCGAACACCCGGCAACGGATCCTAAATAGCTCCGCCCATGTCACATACTTCCCCGTCTCTTGATCAAGGGTGATAGGAATCCGGTTACGAATATTGCCAACCGTAAAAGTTGGATGCAACGTGGCTTGGGCCACCATTGTTAACCGTCAAGAAAAGAAAAGAAATAAAAGAAGAAGGAAAAGATTTCTGGAGACGAGAGGAAGGGGACGGCGTCGAGCTAGGGCAGACTCGATACCATAAAAGAAGATAATTATGTAATCTTATTATTCCAAAGTACTCGTGTATATATACAACTATCCCTCTAGACTAGGATCTATACAATCTCCTTGATTAACTAGGAGATATCTACTTACCAACAATACAAAGATACATATCAATCATATATTCTAAACCTACGAGAATATACACATATTTACATTCTATCAACAAGCACATTCATCCTTCCTATACCCAAAATACACCCACCTCCACGGCTCCACTATTAACTGATTCCGCTGAAAAAATCCCCACCGACGACTTCACACTCATTAACATCTTTGTAAAAAGATGAAACGGTACATGACATGTTGTGACAGAACGGTACTGTGCGTATCGGCCTATATGGCTATATGGATTGATAAATATCGATGGATCTGAACTGTATTCAAGTCCATTTTGTAGGTTTTGACTTTTCTTACTGTAACTAACAGGAGAGATCATCAAATCACTTTTATCAAAGAGAATGGTGCCAATCAAATGTGACAACATTGAAAGACCAAGTTGTGGGTTGTTTGGACCGCCCTGGTGAGAAATTTGTGTCTTTGGGTTTTGTCATGAGTTTGTTGCCATTGGATTATAAACAGAGGAACCGATATGATGATACACCTCTATATTTAGTTAGCTTAAAAAATTAACTCTTTGATAGAATAAAAGCGTCGAATCTTCAGAAATTCCGTACACTTCTCTTCCTTTTCTTTTTTTGATAGCACAATACCTTGTCGTTTGACCCCCAGCTCATTTCAAGTTAGAGGAGCAGACTCTTACTCCATCCATCCCAAAGTACTCATTTTGCTATTTTGGGTGTTCTGTTGAAAAGTGTCATTTCCCTATACAAAGAAAATATATACTCTACTTTCTCTCTCCTTCTCACTAGGGATGATCGAACCGGCCCAAAACTGTCCCATAACCGGGACCGTTCAGCCTGGAACTGGCATGAACCGTTATGAAAACCGGAACCGCCAAAATCGAAAGTGGACTTCATCCTGTCTGGTTTCCATTTAAGTGTCTGAAAAAACTGATGAACCGCCGGCTCCGAACCGGGTGAATCGGAGCCGGAACCGCCGAACCGTGTCAGAAACCATCCTTTCGTTAGATTTTCCGTCAAATTCGTCGTTAACTAATGCCCGTTAGCCAACGGCTAGTTGGCCAAAAATAGCCGTTTTCGAACCTTTTTATAACCAGATTCAGTCCACAAGAAAAAAGACAAAAAGAAAAAAAAAGAAGCTATCCTCTTATATTTCCTCAACTAAAAATATTATCCCCTCTCCTCACAATTTTTCACACAAACTTCATTACCTCTCTTAACTTTCTCTAACGAATTTCATTAATTTCTTTGATTATCAAGCTCAAATCATCATAATCCAACTTTCATATTTCCATCCAAGTCGATATATATTGATGCTAGTACAAGTAAACCTTCCTCTATCTCATCACAAGCATCATTTGTGGCAAACTTTTATAGAAGACGACAATCTCGTATTGGCAATGCTAATGGCGAATTTGATAAATATTTATCCACCGAATTTGAACATGAAGATCCATTTGTTACTTTAAGTTGGTCAAGCAAACAATTTTTTTTATCATTTCTATAATTGCAAGAGAAGTACTTGTTTGTCTCGTATCAACGGTTTCAGTGGAGCAAGTTTTTAGCATTAGTGAGAATATGGAGCATAATCATAACAATTTATCATCTGATAATTTCGAAGCTTGTAATTTGTTGAATGATTGAGTTAAAGTCGAAAGAAGAAACCAAGACGACAGATCTTCTAGACGAGTACTTTTATTAAACTAAATCGGGAAGCGATTAAAGCAACTAAAATGTAAATTATTTAATTTTTACTATAAGTTTTTTTTTTTTTTTGTAGGTTAGAAAATTACTATCGTAATAAAAAGAGCTAAAGGCTCCTAACGTCTTCCTTTAATTACAAAAGGGCAATGTTTGCTTGTCCCCCTATTGTAATGTTTTCCCAACAATAAATAAAATTGAAAAGGTATTGTCCCTTTTTTCTTTTATTATACTTTCATTTGTTTAATTTTTTCTAACATCTTTTATATTATTTTTTGGAAAAAAAAATCAGTAATAAAAAAAGTAACATTTTTCCTATTCAATAAATAATACACCCTCTGTCCCAGTTTAAGGTTCTTAGTTTTTTGTTGTTTGTTTGAAGGATCTTTGAGCAATAATTAAAGGCTAATCTAACTATCCAAATGAAAATCTAAAACTTGTTATTGATAGTATATATTATGGTCTATCAATAACTAGTTTTAGATTTTCATATTGATAGTCAGATTTTTTTTAATCTTCAATTATTGCTCAAAGATCCATGAGACAAACAGCAAAAAAACTAAGTACCTTAAACTTGGGACAGAGGTAGTAGTAATTAAAAAAATTAGAGACTACCGTCTGTCCTTTTTTCTTTTATATATTTTCGTTTGTTTAGTTTTTTTCTAACATTTTTATAAATAATTTTATTAATTAAATAACTTTAAAACAGTATTTTCTATGCAGAAATAAAATAATTTAAAAAAAAAACACTGAACCACCTAAAGAAACGGAACCGGCGGTTTAGGACCATAACGGGGAACCGGGTTACACAGTTCGGTTCCAGTTTACCTATGGCGGTTTAGGACCATAACGGGGAACCGGGTTACACAGTTCGGTTACGGTTTACCTATTTCCAGAACCAGAACAAGAACCGTGTTTGGTCATCTCTGGTTCCCACTCACAACAACTATCAATTTACTATTCTCTACCTCACTTTCTCTTTCCTTCCCACTCATAATATCTACTTTTTCAACATCTGTATTTAATTTTTGTTCCTAAAAAGCAAATGAGTACTTTGTTTTGAGACGGAGGGAGTATTTCGTTTCTTCTTGCTGATAAACGTACTCTCATGCTTAGCTCACGAGACACATCAAAATCAATTCAAATCTAATTTTCTGAAAACGTCACACCAAAACTATTTCTCAAATTGTGGTCTTTCACGTTTTGACAGTCTCCCAAACTGCAAAGGTAATGGCTCCAGTTTCTTCAAATCTCTGATAAAATAGTACTCCCTCCGTCTCAAAATGAATGACCAAATTTACTCTTCATTCATTTTGGGACAGAGGTAGTTGTAAAAAAGAAAAAGAAAAGAAGGGGCTCATTACGAAGAACCAACTGAATTAGTACAAATTTTAGTGCAGCTTATTGGCAACTCAACTCCTCGATTTGGATTGGAAGAGCAGTCTGAAGCTTCAGAATTCATCTTCTTCTTCCAATTCAAAATGAAACGCTCACAATTAAAGTTGCCAAACACACTCTCAATCAATTAGGGTTTAGGACGGATACAAAAGTTGAGCATACCCAAGTAATGCAACCTACTCCAAAACAAATGTACGTGAACCTTAAAAACTATCGAGACATTTTAGTTGACCAGAAAACGTGTTCGTTGTAACTCAAAAGTATGAACGTCATCCCACTTAATAACAACTAAGATTCAACACTTAAAAAGTAAGTATGATTCTGAAATTCAGGTGCGTCAACCCAGACAGGACAACTTTACAATTAACAATCTACGAAGACCCATCACAACTAGAGCAATAAATATGGAATTCAAAGAAAAAATGTTATGGTAAAAAGATACAATGTAAAAAACTGAAATCAAATACCTTGTAGCTGCAACTCAATCTTCATCGTCATTGTCATCATCAGGCAACTCCATATCTTCCCCAATGCCTTCAAGCAGAGAATCAACATCTTCCCCCAACTCCAACAGCCTAGCACTCAGTTTTTCTACTTTGCTTTGTTCTTGGCCCAAACAAACGAGTAAATCGTTCAGTTCCACCTCACTCTCTTCTCTTGCTTCTGCCTTTATTGCCTCGATATCTGTGCCTCCTCCGCCACTCTTTAATTCTTTTACCTCCTTTTCTAATCGGTAGTTTGCCTGTTCTAGGCTGTTGTACGCTTCAGACAAACTCTGTAGATCTGATTGTAGTTTCCCGACTAAGTCTCTGTACATTGAAGCGTCCGTTTCAATCATGGATTTCTCTGATTTGACCATTTCAAGCCTTTGAGATGCCTCCTGGAGGTCTCTGCGGAGAGTCTCTATTTGGGCTCTATCTGAGCCCCCACTTGCTCGATTTTCAGTTTGGGATGAACGATTCCCACCTGTCTTGGCTAATTCCTCTGCTAAGGTTGCATTGCGATTAAGAAGGTCCTTTTCAGAATTCAAGAAAATAAACAGGCATTTTAGTAACAAGACTAGAAAAGAACAACTAATCTATCTATCAAATAGACAAATACTCCCTCCGTCCCAAAATGATTTTCCCGGCCGTTACTACGAATGAATTTCGAGTAATAATTATTTGTTTAATTAATTATATTAATGAAAATCTAAAACTTGTAATTGATACACCATCAACAATATTATCAATAACAAGTTTAACTTTTATTAGAATAATTAAATCAACCTAAAATTATTGTTCAAAGTTCATTCTTAGTAACAACTTTTTAAGTGGGAAGATCATTTTGGGAAAGAGGGACTACATACTTTTGATATATTGAGCTTGGTAAAACAACAAATTGAGGAACATGTAATCAAGAAAAAAAAACATTAATGATTTCATGAATTCATATTCTTATGTTTGGCAAATGCACAAAATAATAGCCTGAAAGAGAGAGCTTTTGCAAGTGTATTGCATTGATAAAAAGGAGGAGAATGACTTAAAAGTAATTGTAAGGAGCGTAACTTGGGGCATAGTCTATTTCGTAAGTCAAATTTTCTTTCCGAAATGGGTGTTTGACCACTGACTCGTAGAAAGGTTCCATGGTTTACTCGGTTTCCTTTAAACCATCAATAATAGAAAAATTTGTGGAAAAAAATAAAAAAAACAGTTGCCTGAAATCATTTAGTACTGGAGCCTAATGCTGATTTGATACAATCAGGAGTCAAGATGGAATGGAAGAACAGGGGAGATTCTTGAACGGCCTAAGCATAGAGAAAGGCTTACGCACTTGATACTTAATATAATGTAGGGTAATATGGAGGTATGATGCATTTGACTACATTGAGCGTTAGATGTTGAATGTTGATTGAGGGTCTTATTGGTTAAGCAAGGATTTTAATTCTCATTAAGGGGACGTTGGACATAGTCAGGTTGAATGGAAGAATTAAATCATGAATCTTACCTCCAAATTACACTACATTGTATTAAGCATCAAGCGTCAAGTGCTAGATGTTACCAAACGCAACCTTAGTCCGCTGTTGGTAAGTTTTCTAAAGCAGCCCAATAATATTAGACAACTTGACCATTTGAAAGTATGAAGCAAAAAGAAACAATATGTTGACTGTTGTTGGTATTCATTCACGATGAACAAATAAAACAAGAGCATATGTAATATTCACAAGACCTACCTGTATCTCCGAGCACTGGTTCTCGACAAATGATTTGAGCCGCTTGATATATTCCACGTCACTTTCACCCTTTTTCTGTTCAAGTTCAGCTGGCACCACTGACACCTTGCTCTTCGGATGACTGTAAATCTCAACAATTTTTTCTCTAATATCTGCTGCTAAGTTGTTGACAAAGTTGACAAAGTGAGAATCAAACAATGAAGCAAGCATGGGATGATCCTCATTCTTATGATCAGTTCCCTCATTCTCATCAACATCTTCGATCTCTGCCATACTAGCAGCCGTTGATCTAGTCAAAGGCCTACGAGGGTGAGCTGCCTTTTCAGATGAAAACAGAAAGCTTTTTTGCATATCATCAAATTTTAGAAAGTACGACGTAAGTCCAATTTTCTCGCTTATGGCATCAACTAGACTGAACGCATCCTTTCCACTATCATTGACTTTATTATAAATAACACACTCCCCCAAAAGGACGGCTGCCAAACCCCTTATACACACCGTTGAGGTTGCGTTTGATACTAACTCGATAAGATATGTTAGATGAGGACGTGAATCGAGGAAGCACTGCACTGCCCTTGGGAAATCATAGAGCCAAGTGACAAGCAATTTCAAGATTATTGGTTGGACGTACTGATTCTCCGAGGAACTTGATTTTCCATCTTTCCCTTTCGTGGACGAAGCCAGAGCAAAGTATTTAACAACACGGTGTAATAAGGGCTCTTGGGCTCCCAATGAAGTCATTGGTGAATCAAGTTCAATTTGTAAAACCTGCAACAATTAAGAAAACAAAAGAAATGTGATACAAGACTCCTAAATGATCTTTCCCATACTGCTGAGTTATCGTAATTTAATCATGTCAAAAGCAATGGACTACAAACAATGACATCAGGTTCCATACCCTTTCTTTGCATTGAATATTGTCCTTCAGTAGATGTGAAAGAACACTGGCAGCTCTGCAACTAGTCTGCATTTCAGAACATTAACAAGTATAAAATACACCAACTGCAGAAAAAAAATGCTTCCAATTGGTGCAAAGAAAAACTTTTAGGTTGTCACGAGTAAGAGCTTAACAGTGATCTTGGGTAACTTAAACAGAGGGCACGTAAATGTAATGTCTCAAAAGTTGACTGGATTAGCATGAGTTAACCATCACCTCGAGATCACCATCACGTTCGCTGAAGGTAAGACCACGTAAGAGCATACTGCAGAAAACAAAATTCTTAAGATATAGCATATCAAAGCTTATACTCCCTCGGTCCCGTCCAAAATAGGATTATTGGTCCCGACACAAGGATTAAGGAATACTATTATTTTACTGGAAAAAAATGGTTTAAAAAGTAGGTGTTGTGAGTATGAGAGAGAAAGTGGCTAGGGAATAGTAAATGAAAGTTTGTTGTGAGTATGACAAGTGGGTCTCATTAATAAACAAGTAAAGTAATAAGAACTTCCAATTTTCGGATGTCATATTTTGGGTGGGACACCCAAAATGCAAAATGTCCTATTTCGGATGGGACGGATGGAGTACATATACTCCCTCCGTCCCACTCGAATTAGGACAAATTTCTATTTTGGGTGTCCCATTCGAATTAGGACAACCCAAAAATAGAAGTGTTTTATTTAATGGGACCCACATTCACGCTCACAACTTTCCACTCATTATTTTATACCCCACTTTCTCTCTCCTACTTTACTTTTCATACTCACAACACCTACTCCACTAACACTTTTTCCTTGATCCCCGTGCCCAACCCAAAAATCCTAATTTGGGTGGGACGGAGGGAGTATATGTTTGTGGGGTAGGAGTGATTAGTCTCTTCAAAAGGAAACAAACTAACCTTCCGAAAGACATGTTCACATCCTCCTCAAGAGGAGCATGAGTCATTGGCTGTGGCTGAGGGGTTAAAGTTGATGCCAGCATTTTTTGACCATCGGCATTTTGCTGTTTAAAGGTAGCAAGTTCATTTAGTGATATGAATACGTATATTATAGACAATTTTAAGAAGAGCTGATTTGAGATAGAATAACAGTATATCAGCACATAACTTGTCAATATGCAATGCTTTAATGGAAACAATTAACCCAGAATGCTATTCGTGACACAAACCTCACAAAAGCACTTGAAAACATAGTCAGCTGCTACGAACTCTTGCATGCTAGAAGTTCGCAAGATGATCCGGAGGATAGAATTCAAAGCAGGCTCTGACTGTGGCTCCTCACCAAGAACTTTACTAGCAAGAGCGTCAAGATTCTTACGGTCACCCGAAATCAGATCACCAATGCATCGGAATGCCTGCAATAGTCATTAAGATGCTGATAACATGTTATTGTTAAAGGGAAATCATTCATGTTACTTTTCCTTTCATTGGCAAAACATGTACGTTGGGCTCTCAAAAATGATTTCCTTTTCTTATGGTATGCAAGGCGTTGTGGGTAGAGTGAAAATGAGTGTTCCTACTTCAATGTTAGCAAAACATGAAGTAAACTTGACCATCCATGCGTTCAAGAAAAATCACAAAACATCTAATTGAAACTCCGAAAGCAGTTATCTTACCGCACAACGCACGGCAACAGGAGCCCATTGACTTTCAACTCCCAGCATCAGTAGATGGTCCAACAGTTTTCTCTACATTAATGTAAAGAATAGATAAGAGATGGGTTATGTTAGAGGCTTCGCGGGATATCCATCATTCAACTAAGTTTTGAAATAAACCTGAACAAGGACCGTTTTGTTTGTCAGTCTATTAGCATCTTTTGTAGGATCAGTTTCCGCACCACCAATGAGTAGCAAACTAATGGTTTCCAAAATACTGAGTAGGTTTATTGTCTACTGGCACCAATTTATTTCAAAGAAAAAAGGGAGAAAAAGTAAGGCTTCACAATATACGCACAAGAGTATGTATGGTCAAACAACTTATAAACTCGGGAGTCTAACCTTCTGTTGAGTAAAGCTGTACGTACTTCCTCTAAGCTTCAAAATTGATGTCAAATGGTCAAAGCCAATAGTCTCCCTCAGCAATACCTATAGCACATATACACAGTGGTTAAAAACACCAGACATCAACAAACAATGGCAGAATTTAAAATGAAAGAACCCCAAACCTGATTAGATACAGTATTGCGAATGAGATTGTTCAACAATTCCAGACAGTCCTGAAGATGAAGAAAATATTACAAATCTGCAACACTGTGCTAGCAAAATGCAATATTATGATTAAAAACAAATGAAAACATGAAATTTTCATGAAGACTGAATGAGTAATGCACACAAGTTGGCGACGAAACACAGAAATAAAGTGGCACTAATTAACCTAGAAAACTGATGCACTATCTGCGCAAGTTTAAAACTAAGAGTGCAACAAGCTTCTTTCCAGAAAACAAACTTAAAAAATAATTAATAGACGGAACTTTATTTAGTGAAACTGAGAATACTCCAGACACGAAAATATGCAGGATGGTGCTAGTTTAATATTTCTCCACGTATTGTTCATCAAAATTTATTAATCTCAAAGCAAGAACAAATATCAAGCATACAAAAGAATAGGTTTGCTCAATGGAAACAGTACAGTACTTAATTATTTGATAACTTGATTCCAAAACATTCTAGAGAACATTTGAACTTTCTTGAAGTATGGCAGATTAAGAAAGAAGCTCAAAACCAGTGGTGGAATACTAATGGGGATGACATGACACATACTAATTAAACTTAGGATACTCTGATGCACTGGGCACATGCCCATCACCAAAAACTCACTTAATGATCAATACAGAACCCGGGACAGCTATGATAATCATATGTTGATATCCAATTCTGTTCGATATGTAGCCAATGTTGTGTCACAGTACAAGAATTTGCTCATACTACCATAAGTAGTTCTGTTATCAAGCATTCGCCGAGGGAATCTCAACTTCATGGTGGATATACTGGCCAGCATGAGTTCATAGTGCGCAGTGGTCTTTAAATAGAGCAATGCTAGGGGCACAAAATAAGGTCACAAAATCTTGCTCATAAGATGAGGTGGCGATATTTTATTGGTTGCATCGATAATGGACCCGCCACACTCTAATTAAAAACACCAATAAAATCATTACACCTAGGATTTTGTGAGCAAGATTTTGTAACTTTTTTGTGCCCCTAGTATTATTCCTTTAAATATTATGGCAACCCTCCAATTAAAGTATTAGATTACTAAAATGGAACCTCATTCCCAGTTAGTTCAGTTTTTGTGTGAGCCTTATTCGCCCAAAACCCCCAAAAGGGAATAAAAATCTATTGTTGCCAGCACAACTTGCAAGCTAAAGTTCGTAATAATCTCAACCACGTTAGGTTGCCTCTATATATTGTATCATGATAACATAATAAATTTCAAATGTCATAAAACAGAATTGTGCATACAATGAAATTTAATCTATTAGAAGACCTTAAGAACAGTACTCCCTCCGTCCCAAAAAGGATGTCCAAATTTCCGCTTGACCAAGAGCATATTTGGACATTCATTGTGGGAACAGAGGCAGCACCTTTTTCAGGCCATTTGCAGTAAGAAGACATAATCAACAACGGGAGTTATTAGCGAAGGCATGATTTATTTTTCTTCATAATTTAGATATTTGTGGTCACCTGCACAACAACACCCCCTTCTGAACCCCCTTCTTCTTTGATGATACTAAAGATCTTCTCAAAAGCACCTTCAAAGACGACAATTTTTTGGATTTCCTAACAAGTTTAACATAGAAAATTAGACATGAAAAGCACAGAAATAAGAATTTGATATTGTTACAAAGTATGTGAATCAAAAGTGGCAAATGCGGACCTCAGCTTCACGAGTTAAGTGAGTGAGAAGTAACAAAGCCTCGTTCCGTATAACCTGGACAACAACAGACTAGTTTTTTAGGATTCATGAAAACCACTCATAACAAAAGCAGTGAGACATGAATTGGCTTTACCAGTTCATACCTCCCGATCCATAAGCATATCCATAAGCCGAGTTATTCCCCGAGGAATTGTTAAAATAGCTTCCTGCAATCTAAAGAGGAACATAGCAAAAAAAAATTCACCCCCTGGCTATAAAATCAGAACTGTAGGTACAAAATGATGAAAGCACCTCGTGATAAATACCTATTCGGAGAGTTCATTAAAAGGGCAGTCAAAATTTGAAGTGTGTAATAACGTATATAGAAATCGTCCTCTGACTGCCAAAACAACAAAACAAGATAAACTACATGTGATCCATATCCAACAGTGGGATGTTAAAATGGAGATATAGAGTCCTCACCAACAGACTTAGAAGTAAGGAGATGCTCTCTGCTTCTCTAGAAAGCAAATCAGTGTTCATTAAAGCTGGTTGAACCCCACTCGCGTGCGCTTTTGCATGAGCAATAGGAGTTAATGCACTCACTAGCGTTTCCAGTGCCCCACGAACCTTCAAGTATACATTGACAAAGTTAAGGATATAGACATTACCACAATAAAATAGTAAAAAATTAAATTGCAACCTTGCATTGTACTAAAAGGATTGCATTAGGTATTACTCACCACCAGATACCCAATATTTCTTTTATTCCCATGAGATTTCCGGCCTAAGGTGCTCGGACTCTTTGGTTTACCCCGACGGACTCGTGTTGACAAGTCTTAAATACAAATGTCAGACACGGATACGGCAAAGTAAACCAAAGAGTCCGAGCATCACTTCATTTCCCTATCCCTTAGGAAAGTATCCAACACATCTCACTGTACTAACTCCATACCAGCTTATATTAAATGTGCATAAGGCCCTCAAGAATGAAACTTATAAGTATCACTAGCCATATTCATGACGTATCCGAGCAGAAAAAATCAAAATTAATAATTGGACACGTACACGAAACGCGGTGGATACAGCCGTATCGACCATTTTGACGTAACGGTGTATCATAAATGATAACTAACTAGCATTGTTCATGCAGGTTGGTGGAGGTGGACCGGAAACCCCGCCCACTCCTTACCCCCACCCAGAAACCTGGACAAAAGATCCATTTCTCTAAGTCTAGCCCTCTAGCAAGCACCTACTTTAAATTGTTCTTTGCTCAAAACATAATTATATATTTCAGTTAGAGTAGGGTCAAAAGCTAGAACTACAACTTAAATTGCTTCAACTTAAGGCCAATGATGATCTCTTTTCGAATAAGTACATCGGGATGTCAATTTCTCAAGACAAAAGAAGAGTACTATAAAATGGGCTCTGAATAGATAAGATAGTTGGTGGAGTACCATTTCAACATCATCACGTTCTTCCCTTAAGACGCTCAGAAGCACCGGAAAGCCTGCAATAGAAATGAATCGTTTTTGTTTTGCATTAAAAAGTCATATACATATAGTCGAGGGAAAAAAGAAGAACTACTCACCCATTGCCCCAAAAGCTAACTGTGCAGCCTGACTTTCTGCAACAACATATTGAAGTTCAGCCATGGCATTCCTTCTATCCTCTGCTAGTTTACCATTGCTTATACGGTCGAGCAAGCGTTCAACGTAGCTTTTTTATACAGACACAAAAAGGATTAGTCGCAAGATAAACTTATGATCCATCCACAAGTTCAACAAAATGTGGAACATGGAAGTCAAAAGTTGATACAATCTATGGTTTTCCTGCATAGTTGTAAGGATGGGTTTATAAACATAACACCAAAATCCTAAAGTATATCCGCTGCGGAATAATCCACAGAACTCCACAAAACACTACTTGTTTACATTTTTCATAATGACTTCAATGAAAACCAATGAAAAAAATCAATACAAAACCATGTCAGAAACCCGATAAACACATACCTATCTTCACTAGAACCTGAGCTTTCATTTCCAAGTACAAGTCCAACAACGCCCTGCACAATACACAACACAAATAATCAGCTCGAACAATACACAACAAGATACTAAGCTCGCCTGCCAACTATGAGTAACTAATTCCTCATCCCAAAAAAAAAAAAAAAAAAAAAAAAACTCGAAATAGAAGTACCTTGTAACGAGACATCAAATCCATTTCGCAATTCGAAATGTCAACTAACTGTTGATCAAATTGGAGACTTGATCACTTCCGATTCTGCATTATTTAGTACATATTGGATTAAAGAAAAGTAAAGATCAAGTTTGTGCCCTAAAATCGTGATTGATGAGATCAAATACAGGTCAATGCTTTAGCTAGAATTATTGAAATTGTAGTATATACAAAATAAAAATTGGATACAACTCGTAGCGTAGGCATGGAATCAAAGAGGGTGAAGATGAGATTGGAAGCCCAAATAAATTCACTAGAAGAGAGAATAAAACTTACCTGGCGGATGGGGGGGGAGGACAGAGAGATCGTGAGAAAACGTCGGGTAATATAAGGGTTTGGACACATCCTGCGAAGAAAAAAAAAAAAAAACCCGCACGCACCCCTGGAGTTCAGGCCCTAAATTATCATTAACTCAACTATTAAGTTAACCGAGAAATCCACCCCCCAAAAAAGATCAAATATAGTACTCCCTCCGTCCCGGACTAAGGTTCTTAGTTTGATTTTACACGAAAATTAAGAAAAAGTAAATATTGTGAGTATAAAAAGTAAAGTAAGAGAAAGTATGAGAGAGAAAGTGGGTAGAAAGTTTTGTTGTGAGAATGATAAGTGGGTCTCATTATCCATTTTAGGTAATAAAGCAAACTAATAACCTTAGTCTGGAACAAACCAAAAAAAAAAATAAGAATCTTAGTATAAGACGGAGTGAGTAGTCAATAAGCTTCCTATTATACCCTTTCCCTTTCGCCTCTACAAATACAATTGGACAAATTGCACCATTCTATCACTAAGTTTGCATGCAATTGTAATATGAGACATAATGTACCAAAAGTTGCAATTTTTTACATAATGTTTACCCAAAATTGTAATCTAAGGCAATTTTGGATGTTTAATAACTAGGTTGGATGGCAAGTAATGAAATTTACCGAAACAGACGGAAAGTTTGACAAACTCTTTTGAAAATTGTCCCTAAAATTATAAAAAAAAAAAAAAAAAAAAAAAAAAAAAAAAACACTTTTCACTATTATGTTAACTATAGTAATAGGGTACACACAAAGAAGATATTGTATTTATGATATTGCATTTAACATTAAATTAAATAAACAATAGATTTTTCCAAATGAAATTTCACACTAAATAACCCTGCACACAGTTATTTTGTTGTTCATCGAGACCGTAGCAGCACTCTCGTCGCCTTGTTTTCAGATCTGGTCCACTTGGGAGTTGATTTGGATGAATCACGAATCCTCCTTTAGCTTCTTCTTTGCCGCAATAAGGAAGACCCCCACCCGAAAGCCACGGCCAACCTCTCCCTTCGCCCCAACCTTGTTCGCTGTCCAACCTCCTCCCATTCATTCATTGAGGTGAAGGTTTTTTTTCACACTTCTTTTGTTGTTGGTGTGTATACCCTAGGTTCGTTATTAAAACGACATTTTGTTATCATTTTATTCATTAAATAAAGAGATGTTACTTTATTATTATTTGTTGTTACATGTTTTGTTAATAATAATACTTGTTCCTAGTTACTTATGAAGAACTAGTATAAGTTTAATTGATAATCATGTGATGATTATGTGTATAAGATACAATTAAATTTATGGGTACTTGTTGGTGAACATAGTACTAGACTTGACCAGTTTATGAGATTTATGTCATGGTCAAATGTTATAATTAAATCACATACTCCCTCCGTCCCACCCGAAATAGGACGTTTTGCCATTTTGGGTGTCCCACTCGAAATAGGACATCTCAAAATGGAAAGTTTTTATTACTTTTTTATTAGTAAGATCCACTTGTCATACTCACAACAACTTTTCATTTATTATTCCCCACCCACTTTCTCTCTCCTTCATACTGACAACACCTACTTTTCAAACAACTTTTTATAATAAAATATTATTATTCCTTAATCCCCGTGTCAGAACCAAGAATCCTATTTCGGATGGGACGGAGGGAGTATTAGTTATATCATTAGAATCCTTAGACCTAAGATTATTACGGTCTTCCACATAATGAATATTATGTTTGACATATTCTAACGTTACCTTTAAACGATAGCTATAAGGAATATGATTGGCATAACTGGAGTCATGTAAGGAAGTGTAATAAGTCAAGACAAAATTTGTCCCTCTTCGTAAGAGATGTCAAGCTTTGCCCATTCGATGAATAATATTGATGAAATGAATGGCCATTGTCAATTAAATTGATGAGATTAATGTCATTTGGGTTTTCAATATATTTGGAATCGAGAAAAGCATTAAACAATGTCAGTTGGCTACGGACCATGACTTACGTTCAATTACATCGTGGACAATGGGGATAAACGAACTTTGATAAGTTTTATTATTTGGGTAGTATAGATACCCCGGGAAAACCACAACTTGGCTAGAGCAGTGAATTATCCTAGGATGTCTATTTGGTTTTAGAGATTAGAGTCGCCACCTATGTTTTTAAAGGAACATAAGAAAAACCTAAGAAATAGCCTAATGTTTGTTATGAAAACCAGAGATTCGGGAAGAGAGGGGTTCGGGGGTTAGGTTACGGAGTGGGTGTAGACACCCCGATCACGCACCCCTCCCCCCAATAAACCCTTTTTGATTGGTCTAAACCCTAAAATTGACCTAGAGTCCTAAATTTGGCTACGCGGGAGTGCCGTGAGCCTTATCGGTGCATTGAATGGATTAACTTGCTTTTGTATCAATCACATGAGTTATTTAAGCATCAAAGTAAAACATCATCAAGACATGCCTAAATAGGTGATTTTCCATGCATTTGTGTCAATAACATGTATATATATGCACACACAAAGTTTCATTCCCATAGCACTTCATTGGTTTAGTTTTGATATTTGTTTTCATGATGTATGTGTCTGTCCAGCAAGTTTAGGGTCCAGACCACTCTGTTTTGTCACCTTCATTTCTCATATAAAACCTGGTTTTTTGTCTTTATCCATAAAAGAGTTTTTGTTCTAAACATATAAAGGAAAATGAACATGTAAATATCATATTTTTACCATGAGTGGAAGTAGCTCTTTCCATTTTTTGTTTCAACTCTTTGCTCTCAGATTGATGTACTTACTGTTCTGACATCAAAATGTCAGAGGTGTTTTTATATACTTCAACTTGATTTATGGACTTTAACTTGGCATGCTTAATTTTCAAGATGTTATGAACAAGTTTTGTGTTTGGTGTTTTCCCTAATTCCCACGTTTTCATGATGCAAATGGTAGATCTTTTGTGGGTATGCACCATTTTTACTGTGCTGACTGCTTATGAGTTCCTCTTGCACAACTTGTTTGGACATCATAAAATACTCCTAAAATCAACGTAAAAATCATGTGTGATTTTTAACATGTTACGAAGAATTAATCACCTTTTCTTTCCAGATTTCATAAGTTTTGAGACAGGTACATCAAAGAGAATGGACGACGGTCCATAAGCTGGACATAAACTTGAACTTGGACATTTATTCTTTTTCATGGGATTTGTGTCCCATTTGTTCACCATTGTACATAATAATCCCCACCCTTTTTGTGCTTTCCTTTACTTGATATGAATGCTCAAAACCATTTTCAAAACCAAGTGAGAGTCCACCCAAACCGACTCTCATTTGTGAGTTTAAGCAAACATACCTAGAATAGGAAGACTCATGCACTAAAGAAGATATCGATCTTTCGACTTTGAGCAAAGTACCATCAACGATGACAACTGGTGACTTTTGTTGGAGACCAATGTGCTTTACCAACCCCTTACACTGAGGGAGCCCAGAAACCAAAAGTCGTACATCCTCTAACGATGTATCCAATCTTGGAAAGTTAGACAACAACGAAGGCCTCTCACCAAATGAGGTCAAACTGCAGCGCGAATCACAACGCATGCCCAACGATGTTCTCATGTCAATTTTTCACGGTCTAATTTTTGTTCAAATGATCTGTCAAGCTTATTTAATCAAAACTAAAATACTAATCTGATTTTAGAAGGGTCCATTTGATTTTAAGGCACTTGACCATTAAGGCTTGTTCAAGTCTTGAGTCTTTGATTTCAATGTGTGAGCATGCATATTTTTTCTCGAGTCTAGGGGCTTCCCCCTACTCTCGTCCTTCCGTCATCTCATCTTTGCGCAAACACGATGTCGGAGATCCTACCGGGATTTCCCTTTGCTTTCACAAAACACTGGCCTCGTGCCTTCCCTTTCCAACTCCTGCAAGTCGTCATAGCAAAAGAGACAAAGGAATGTTGTTCCTTAGATTTTAAACTCTCAATTTCAGTAAGTGATCTCGAATGAATGAACACTAACTGGGGCTGAATATCAGAGTCTTGGTTCAGCTTTAAAAGCAATGATGTGCCTTCATGACAATACAATTCGTTGAGTATGGTCTGTTCCGGGTAACACAGAAATTCAGATGGCAAAATTCCAGGGTATGGGACAACTCTCATTGACAGTTGATCCTTCAGAAGGGCTCAAAAAATGCGGAGATTAACTTTTGAGAAGCATCATGAGCTTCAGTAACTCTCGAGATCGAGGACATCAAGAATATAGGACAACTCTCAAAGACAGTTAGGTCCCTTATATATGGATCATCAGAACAAAGTGCCATCTTTAATTGACACTTTGGCCCACAAAGCTCAAAGCTCACATTTCAGAAATATCAAGATTGTGGCCGCCGAACAACTCATAAAGACAGTTAATTCCCCAAAGAAGGAGTATTGAATGTCAGAACCCGTAAATCGTGATCAACGGCAAAGCATCAAACGTTTGATTAACTCTTAATGACAGTTAAGCCCCCAGAGGTTGAAACGCCAAAACATGAAGTTGTCTCGAATTGACAGTTCGGATCAACGTGAGATTCACTCCTCAAGTGCAACAAGAGCTTCATATGCCAGATTCAAGGGCTTGAGCTTCATATGCCAGATTTAAGGGCTTGTCCTATAACATGACTGGGGATTCCGTAGCAAACACTTAGGGTTGATCCTTGCAAGACACTGGGGTTTCAGCAGCAAGAATGTTGGGGAATATATCAGAAAGAACAAATGGGGCTTCTTCACCCGGTATTTGGGGCTATCCCAATGATAGCATCCGGAGATATATGTTGAGTAATCTTGATCAAATAGGTGTTCGGAATTGACCTTTTGAGTACTCGCGCTAGGCTTTCGGCTCTGCTTCACCGTACACATCTCCATATTCCTCATTTTTGCAAAAAATGCAAAATTCACAATAAAGTGCACAATTCATTTCATTCATGATTCTCCCTATGTTCATTCATAAACTTTCACTCATTCATTAATAATAAGTGAAGTTTGAAATGCAAGCAATGCACATGTGTCAAAAAGAAGAAAAATCAATTGCAAAAACAAACATCGTGCAAAGAGTGAAATTTGACTTTCATCCTTCAAAAGAAAAATGGTTGCAAAATGAAAAGTGTCGCGCCCCAGACCCGTGGTCCTACTTGGCCCCACGCTCGGGACACGATCGGAAGACGTCATAAAACATTTTAGGAAAATTTTTCGAAATGTACTTTCATAAAAGTTTAACATAACCAACACATGAAGTTCAAAGACTTTCAAACAACTTTCATAAAACCAACTTTTTCCAAAATATAAGTTTTAAAGGATGAAGAAGTTACGGATACTCTACCCCAAAATGTTATACATTATTTAATGTAGCCTTTACAAAACTCATATCCCAAACTCTTACCACCACGACGTCCTCCCATGCAAGATCCTATTCACTGGACTCACCTTTATCTAAAACAGTAAACAAATAAGGGGTGAGAATGAATCTCAGTAAGCTACTAAAATGCAACTACGTTACATGCTGAAATGATACTCGGAATTGAAAAATGTCAATAAACATCCACATAGCACATAACATGAGAGGCTCCATATCGCCAACCGTCCCATACCGGTTGGAAATAACGACCAACTCATCATACTACATATAAGGCGGAAATAAACACTCATACGTGGATACTTTGAGCCAAGGTTCTCGAAACAAACATAACTATCTGAGAATACCATCTGAGAAAACCAGTTGAGTAGCATAATAGCTGAAGCCGGGATCCCGTACTCGAAACAAACATAACCATCAGAGAGGTATCAACTGAGAAGCACCAAAGGGCTGAAACGGGTTCATGAACCAAACAATAACAACAACAACAAGAGGGGAAAATGACACCAAGTCATAACCCAAAGTGCCCAACCTTTGGCCTAAGGAAGGGGGTTAAAAATGGGAAACCAATGATAGAAGCCTTACAATGAACTTGGCTCGTGTGCCATTGTAATCCCTACCACTGCCCGATATCATAAACAATGGGAAACCAATGATAGAAGTCTTACAATGATGTAATCCCTACCACTGTTCCGACACCACAACAAGAAGTACCAGCTGGACTTTACACGAGAACTCAGTAATGAATACTTGCTTAAGCAACAACCAGGGGCAATGATTCCAAAGTAGGGAATCAAGCCAAACACATCACAAAGATGAACCAATCCAACACACATCAAAAGATGTTCAACCAAATCCCATGAAACACTTATTCACATTCCATAACACATTTGTTCACAAAGGAACCAAATTTCAAACAATAGGGTGTTCCACAACAACCCTCTAGGTACTCTAGGATATCACCTAAGACCTAGACCAAACTTAAACTTTAAATCACTTGAAATAAAACAACTCAACTATTTCAGCAACCCTGGGCGGTCGCCCACACCAGCCTGTGCGGCCGCCCAAAATGCCTTGTCTCAAGACAAAAATCTTCCAGATAAGTGTGCGGCTGTAAACACCCCGCCTTGGACCGCTCACCCCGATTGCACACTTGGTTTTGTGTTTCTCCCTCTTCTAAGTGTTTTCTGTTACTTTGGTTAAGTTCCAGACGGACTCCGTTAAGTCCCGGGGCTAAACTGAATAACAGTTCTAACTTTCTAGTCCATTCTGTCAAAAATTGCTTCTCAGAGTCGCGCGCCTCCGCCCCTTGAGGCCAGACGCGTGCGCCTTCCGCCGCCTAGGTGGGATGCGCGCGCTTCTGTGGCGTGTCAGTTACAGATTCTGCCCAAGAATCTCTCCCTTGCTCATTATACATGAGTTTGCCCAGGAAAGATTTCTTGGAGACTCCGTTTGGCTCCAAAAACAGTCACTTTTCAACTATAAAAACCCCTCCAATCCATCATTGGAGGAGGACTTGGAAAAAATTATTACTTTAAAACCTTTTTACTCACTTCTTTCATAGACTTTTCTTGGGACTTCTTCAACAAAGTATTAAATCTCTTCTTCAAGGCTTCACAAGAGATTCTTTTTGAAGGATACTATAGGTAAAGGTCTTAAATATTTCTCCTCTCCTTCTTCTTCTTCTTCTTCTTCTTCTTCTTCTTCTTCTTCTTCTTCTTCTTCTTCTTCTTCTTCTTCTTCTTCAAATCAAATGTGCAATCACCCAAAACCATTTGGGACATGACACCAATGGTCCTTTCATTACATTGAATTGGCCTAGGAGTCATCTCCCTACATTTCAAACTCTAAAACCCCTTTTTATCATCATTTTAATAGGAAGAATACATTTATCTTAAAAAGTGAATTATGAACAAACAAGACCGACTTTGCTCGGGTGAAATGGGTGTTTAAGTACTTCCCATTTCGTAACCTAACCCCCGAACCCCTCATCCCAAAGAATCTCTGTTTTCGTAAATCAAACTTAGGCTCACAAACATTAGGTTTTCTTACGTTCCTCTAAAAACGTGGGTGACGACTCTTAAAACATCAATTAGACATCCTAGGGTGATTCACGCGCTCGAGCCTAAAGCCGTGGTCCCGCCCCCGGGGTATCTACACTGGCGACTCTGCTGGGGACGCTTGAGAGTTAAACTTGTGTTTCTGTTCATAATTCACTTTTCTGGGCATTCTGGAAATTGACATGGGAAGCGCGCGCCTCGGACCTTCATGGTCCAAAGCGCGCGCGTCCCGCGTCAAAATCCAGAATCGCCCACCTTCCATGTGTTCTTCCTATTCTTCCTATTATTTTGTGCTAACAAACATTGCAGGGGTTTCATCACACAATCAGGACCAGGGCAATCCCAAAGTCCATAAGTTTCTGATAATCTGACAGATGAGCCCAGAAGCGGGCGCCTCCCAGTTTCTATGCGCCAGTCGCGCGTTTCCCACAACACTATCCCGAGGCGCGCGCTTCTGGGCCAATTTCCAGGGCAAGAACAGGTTTCAGTGACTGAACAGAACAGTGGGGTGTGGGCACAGTTGCCTGCATCAGAACAGAATTGAACCCTTGGACTGTTTAATTTTATGTTTTTATTTACCAGTCACACGGGTGATTCGGGAGTTGTAATTTATGTGTTCTTATCTTTTCTTTTCAAAAATAAAAAATTTTTGTCACGTGATAGACCTCACACTACGTGCACATTACTCCTATAAACTGCTCACTATCGAGTCGCACAAGTCCAACCCCAAACCCGTCGAGGCCCGTCCTAGAAAGTTTCAAGCTCCACTCGACCTTGGCTCTTTCGAAGCGGTAAACCTCAGCCCGTGGCGTAGTTCATGACTACATGCTGGGGGTGACCTTTGAGCCTCATATTCAAGCCGAGCACAAACCACACAATTCTAGTTAGGGTCTAACACTCCGTGACTCAAGTCGGTTTCCATGTGCCGAGATTTCCCTAAACTAATGTCTTCAAATCATACATGCCAACTTGTTGAAAAGGACGCAATAAAAATCCGTCCCCAAAAGTGGTTATTTTGGACGAAAATAAAAATCCGTCCCCGCATGTATGCTTTACTATATTAATTTAGTTTAATCCCGACACATGTAGGATTCACAAACATGATGGAATCCGATGAGTATATGGGACCGCGAGATGGTCTATATACTAGTGTGACGATTCCATTATGTGGTTCGAGTCGTGTGCCCAACTGTGTGTTCTCAACCTCCCCATGGACCGAAAGTGTGAACCGAGACTGACAAGGGCTACTTCTCCAATTATAGGTCCGATTGGTACTCTCCGCGTCTACAGGGATTCATCCAACAGGCTTGTCCGTGAACCGATCACTCCAACAGCTTCTACATCATCAATGGCCGGCGACTCCAGCACCAACAACGCCATGACTCTCGAACAGCTTTCTGCCATGGTTCAAACACTCCAACAACAAGTCTCCACCCTTAACCAAGAGGCTCAAACCAAAGAGGCCTTGTGGCAAGCTCATGTCGACAGTCAAAGGGAGGCCCACGAGGCCGAGGTTGACCAACTGAAAGCCAAGCTCCTAAAACTCTCCAAGAACAAAGGGGTTAATGACAATGAGGAATCCGAGTGGACCGAGGGTTTGTTTGAAAGCCCATATGTCAGCACCCGCACCAAAAAAGTGGGGAAACCAAGCACCGACAACAGCGACCCCAAAATGGTCGATCCCATCATGGCCTACATTGATCAGAAATTCGACGGCCTCAACATGGGAAAAGGCTCCAACACAAGCCTTTATCAGTCATCCATCCTCATGAGCACGATGGCCGCTCTCCCCGACAAATTCAAGATGCCCGACATTAGCAAGTTTAAGGGCAACTTATGCCCGATGGCTCACATCGAGACTTACATCTTGGCTATGGTTCCGAAGAAGGTCTCCCCAAAAGTTATAGCTCAATGCTTTCCTCTCACCCTCGAGGGGGCGGCAAAGGATTGGTATGCAACTCTCCCGCTCACTGTCCGTCTTGATTGGGATGCCGCTATGCTTGCCTTCAAGAATCAATATCAAGGCAACACCACTCACCGGCCCACAAGGAAAGAGCTCGAGAATACCACTCAAAGAGACAACGAGTCCTTCATTGACTTCACAAGGAGATGGAATGACAAGCTCTCTGAAATTGTTGAGAGGCCGAACACAAAAGAGCAAATGGACATCTTTCTCAAATGTCTCAAGATTGATCTCCGCACCCACCTAAGTGGGGCTTGCTACTCCGACTTCTCCCAAATGTATGAGGCGGGGGTACGCATGGATGACTTGCTCAAGGAGATTAAAAAGGCCACTCCTACCTACCGATACAAGGCCGCCTCTAGCTCAAACAAAGAGGCTTCTGTCAATGCCGTTACTACTGACAAGGGGAATTACAAGAAGATTCCCCCACCACAAGGCAAGCGGTTCCAAAACGACCGCGTCTACACTCCTCTCAACGGCATGACCATCACCGAGGCCTATGAAGCTCTAAAGGCCAAGGGACAAATCACCCCTCTTCAAGGATACAAGTAACCACAACCGCTCCGTGCCAATCATGCTCACCACAAATGGTGTGACTACCATCAATGCACTAGTCACCTCACCGAGGATTGCTTCTCCATCCGCAACACCATCCAAGACCTCATAAGACAAGAAGGAATTAATAATCCCTAATGAGGGTGGTGTCAATGTAATAGAGGTAGGAGAGTTTGAAGGAACCACTCATTCAATCCCAATTGTGAATGAGGGCTCCGATGATATGAATAAACTTGATAATTCCTGTTATGTTGTGACTTATGATGAGGTTATGAGGGAAGTCTTAGAGAATAGGAAGAAGAAGCTACAAGGGACCGTGAACGTGCTCACTCGCAGCGGCCGAGTAACAACGAGCGCAATCCCTCCCAATACTGCAGCAACCAGCACCTCTTCTCAAAGATCGCAAGCACGCGACATACCCGAAGATCCTTTGTTAACACAACTCAAGAAGACGCAAGCCAACATATCCATCTGGGACCTTATTGCATCATCAAAGAAACACCGAGACCTCGTCATTAAGAACTTGGATGACACATCAGTCTCTCCCGACACGACTCCCGAGGACCTCACAGCAATGATAGGTCACATTCACTTCAGCAATGTCATCACTTTCGCTGACATGGACCTCCCGCCATTTGGGTCCGAACACAATGAAGCCATCTACCTCAAAGTAAGGGCAAGGGGGAGACCCATCTCAAGAGTTCTAGTAGATGGTGGTTCCGCACTTAACTTAATGCCAAGCCGAGTCATGGGCATACTGGGGCTCAAAAGCTCCGATTTACGACCCTTCGCCCAAGTCATTAGAGGGTACGACAGCACTACCCGTACAGTCATGGGAATGTTAGAAGTTGATATCAAATTTGGAAGCATGATCATGTCCGTCCCATTCCAAGTACTTGATGTCCCTGCTTCATTCAACCTACTTCTGGGCCGACCTTGGATCCACAGTTCCAATGCGGTACCTTCCACTCTCCATCAGTGTGTCAAGATTAGAAATGGGGACGAGATAGTCACCATCATGGCCGAGAATGTCACCATCCACAGAAGTGGGGGACAACCCGTTCACCAAGTTCAACACGGGATAGAAGATTCCACCCTCTCCGGCGTCAACGCCATCGACAAAGAAGGGGGAAACAGACAATGGGCCCCCGGCAATCCTAAAGTCCTCCACATGATGAGGAACATGAATCACTTTCCCGGTCTTGGCCTGGGGAAGCATTAACAAGGGATATTACACCCCGTGGAAGTTCCTTTTGTCAAGAACAAATTTGGTCTGGGATACGAGCCTACCGAAGATAACTTGAAATACGAGCAAGCAGTCAAGAATCAAAGGACCCAAGCTCGCAAAGAAGGCCGACGATATGAAATCCCTGACTTGAAACCCTACCGCAACACACTAAACGGTTATTTTGTTCGCCAGGGGGAAGATGTTCCGTACATGATCTTTCCCGAACCATGGGTTAACGACAAGGGCGTCAGAAAGCCCGGTCTCGAGATCTTCACCGATTGTGAAATACCGGCACAAGAAAGAGAACCTACTCCAATGTCACCCCGAGAGTGGTGGGGCAAGAAAGTGACTATGGAGTCCGAGGTAGAGGTTACCGTGGGGGAAGAACTATCCGATCTAGCCTCCATGTTCGAAGAATTTGCCATCATGGACGATTGTCAAGTCAACGCCATCTCCGACAACACAGAAATGGAGAGCCCATCTATTAGCGAGATCCCGCCAAGCTCCGAGCCAATCAACAACTGGTATTCAACGAAGGGGCCCTTAGTATCCGAGGATTTCTTGATCCGAGAAATGGGTTGCATACCCCGTACAACAACAAAGGAAGAGCGGCTCACACTTACTTTCGAGTCCGAAAGTGTCTCTAATGCCCTCACCCAAGAGGATATGGAGGCAATAGCCGAGCGTGTGTTTCCTTTCTTTGCTAATGAAAAATTTGATATTTCTGAGTACCCCGAGATTGCAAACATCATAAATGATGAATTAACTAATAACGAACTTAATGAACAAGTTAATAACGATTCAAATTATGATGAAATAGACCACGAAAACATAACATACCTAAATGAACTAGCTCAATAGGTCCGTTGTCGTGGTGAAAATGGTCCAGGGGCTGATGAGGAATTGCATGTTGTTAATCTGGGTACCGACGAAGAGCCGAAAGAAACAAAGATTGGCATCTTCTTCAAGGGGGAAGACAAAGACAAATTGACTGCACTGCTTAGAGAATTTGTGGATGTATTCGCATGGTCATACAAAGACATGCCGGGTTTGGACAGAAAGGTCGCGGAGCACAGAATTCTGATCAGAGAGGACGCCAAGCCAGTAAAGCAGAAACTCAGAAAGATCAAGCCAGAATGGTCTTTACAGGTCAAAGAAGAGATTGAAAAGCTCCTCAGTGTGGGTTTCATCAAAGTCATTGAGTATCCAACTTGGCTAGCCAACATTGTGACAGTCAGAAAGGCAAACGGTAAGGTTCGAGTTTGTGTGGACTTCCGGGATTTGAACAAAGCTTCCCCGAAGGATGATTTTCCACTACCAAACATCGACATGCTCGTCGATTCAACTGCCAACTATGAAGTCCACTCATTTGTGGACGGTTTTGCCGGTTACAATCAGATCCTCATGTCTGAAGAAGATCAACACAAAACAGCTTTCACAACTCCGTGGGGCACTTTCTGCTACACAGTCATGCCGTTCGGCCTAAGGAACGCTGGGGCTACTTACCAGAGGGCTGTTACGGACCTATTCCACGATATGATTCATAAAGAGATCGAGGTCTATGTAGACGACATGATCATCCATTCGAAGGGAACCAATGGTCAACATTTGATCGATCTTCGCAAATTCTTTGAAAGGCTTCGACAACACAAGATGAGACTCAATCCCGCGAAGTGCACTTTTGGGGTCATCAGAGGAAAGGTTCTTGGTTACATGGTCACTGAAAGAGGAATTGAAGCCGATCCTACCAAGATCAAGGCAATCATTGACATGCCTCCCCCAAGGATGTAGAAAGAAATCAAAGGTTTCATGGGCAGACTTCAATACATCAGTCGGTTTGTGCACCAACTCACTTCCATGTGTGAGCCAATCTTCAAGCTACTCAAAAAGAATGTGGCTCTGGAATGGACCGATGCGTGCCAAGAAGCCTTCGACCAAGTGAAGCATTACTTGACATACCCTCCAGTTTTGGTTCCACCACACGAAGAGAAGCCTCTCTTGCTCTATCTCACTGTCAATGATGAAGCCCTAGGGGCTATGTTAGCACAAGAACAACGAGACTCCACAAAAGAGAAATGCTATCTACTTTGTCAGCCGACGGTTTCAAGGAGCTGAAAAGAACTACTCTGTCTTAGAGAAGTCTTGTGCTGCATTAGTTTGGGTTACTCAAAAGCTCAAGCATTACATGGAAGCCTTCCCAATAAAGTTAGTAGCAAAAGTGGACCCACTCCGCTATATCTTCGAGAAGCCTTTCATGTCAACAAGAATAGCCAAATGGTATTTCATGCTCGCCGGCTACAATATCACTTACGTCACACTCAAATCCATCAGGGGGAAAGTGTTCAGTGATCAGCTTGTTGAATTTCCGTGTGAGGAAGTGAAGGGGGAAGATGTACAGTTCCCCGACGAGCATTTAATTTGTGCTACAACAGAAGAAAACAAGTGGCAACTTTTTCTCGATGGCGCAGCCAATAAGCATGGATATGGCATAGGGATGTTACTTGTTGATCCAAAAGACATGTATACTCCAATCGCTATCCGCCTTGAATTTGAAGCTACTAATAACACAGCTGAGTACGAGTTTAGAAGTATTCGGTGATTCCTTGCTCATCATCAATCAGACATCTGGAAAATGGAAGATTCAAGACTCGACCCTGCAACGGTAAGGTCAACATCTCAAGGAGTTGGTTGAACAATTTCAAAAAATCACCTTCAATTACCTGCCAAGGGACAAGAACCGTTTTGCTGATGCACTAGCCACCATCGCTTCACTGGTCGAAATGCCTGAGGGTAAAATGGTGAAGCCCTTCAAAATTTCCCGACGAAACAGTCCGGTATACTGCATGAGTATTGAGATCAACGAGGTCCAAGCAAACTCCCCGTGGTACGTAGATATCATGAATTTCCTCAAGGATGGTACTTATCCCGAGAACAGCAATAAGAAGTCTCAAATGGCATTGCAAAGACTAGCCTCCCGATATGTACTGATTGGGGACAGAGTCTACAAAAGGCATCACGAGGGGATGAATCTCCTATGTGCAAATGAGACCGAAGCTCAAGAAATAATGCACGAGATCCATGAAGGTGAATGTGGACCTCACATGAACGGGTTTATGTTGGCCAAGAAGATACTCCGCATGGGTTATTATTGGAGTACCATGGAAAAGGACTGCATCGAGAAAGTCAAGAGGTGCGCCAAATGCCAATTCCATGCCAATCTACAGCACGCTCCACCCTCACAGCTTTACAATATGACCACGCCTTGGCCTTTCTCTTATTGGGTCATAGACATCATCGGCAAAGTTCACCCTACTGGAAGCAACGGGAAATCTTTCGTCCTAGTAGCCGTGGACTATTTCACAAAATGGGTCAAAGCACAGGCTTACCGAGTTCTCAACGCCAAGAAAGTGGCCGAATTCGTGAAAACCCACATCATGTGCCGATACGGCGTTCCTCATGAGATCATCTCAGACAACGGGTCTCACTTCGAGAAAGAGATGGACGCACTCCTGGTAGAATACAAGATTACTAAGCACAAGTCATCTCTATACCGCCCTCAAGCAAACGGCGCGGTCGAGGCAGCTAATAAGACAATCGAGACCATTGTGAAGAAAATGGCCTCCACTGGAAGGGACTGGCCCAAAAAGTTACCTCTAGCATTATGGGGCTACCGCACGTCAATACGGACAGCGATTGGAGAAACTCCTTATGCACTGGTATACGGTTCCGAAGCTGTACTACCAATAGAGCTCGAAGTTCCGTCCCTGCGGGTCCTCCTCGAGAACAAAGTCAATGAAGTCGATTGGATGCAAAGTCGATATGAACAGCTAGCCCTACTCGACGAGAAAAGGCTAAGGGCAATCGAACGTACGAGGGCCTATCAACAAAGAATGGCTAGGGCTTTCAACAAAAAGGTGAAGCTGTAGATACCCCGGGGGAGCCCACGGCTTGAGGCTAGAGCGCGCGAGTTATCCTAGGATGTCTAACTTGTTTTTAGAGTCGCCACCTATGTTTTGAGGAACATAAGAAAAACCTATTGATAATAGCCTAAGTTTGATTACGAAAACAGAGATTCTTTGTTTTGAGGTTCGGGGGTTAGATTACGAGATGGGAAGTACCGAAACACCCATCTCGCCCAACTAAAGTTGGTCTTGCTTGATCAAAATCTACATGAATGATAAACGTTCTTCTTCTTCTTATTTAAATCATAAAAAGGGGTTTTAAAATAGAGTTTGGAATGTAGGAGATAACTCTTTAACCGGACTCAATGAGATGAGGTGATCATTAGAGTCATGTCCCAAAATGATTTGGGTGATTGCATTTTGATAATACAAAAAGAAAGAGAAAAGAGATGAAGTTGAGAAGGGGAAAGAAATAGCTTTACCTAGACTTCAAGAGACTTCAAACACTTCTTGTTGAATTACTTGGAGAAATCCTTTGGAAAATGCTTTGAAAGTAGGAAATTTGGTTTATTGCAATATGAGATTGAGAGCCAAGGGTCCAAGGTCAAGGTCCTTGAAAATGGAGGTAAAGGGGGGTTTTTATAGGTGAAAGAGAGATGTTTTTGGTGCCAAAACTCAGTCACCAAGAAATCTTTCCCTGGCAAAATCCTGTAAATTGAGCAAGGGAGAGAATCCTGGCCAGAAATCTGTAACCGACGCCCAGAGGCGCGCACTTCCTGCTTTGGGGGCGGGGCGCGCACGCGTCTGGATCCTCCTGTCGGAGGCGCGCGACTCGGAGAAGGCGATTTTGACATAATGGACTAGAAAGTCAGCCCTGTTATTCAGTTTAGTCCCCGAACTTAACGAAGTCAGTCAGGAACTTAACGGAAGTGACAGAAACTAACGAGAAACACTTAAAAATGGGGAGAAACACAAGATCAAATGTGCAATCGGGGTGAGCGGTCCAAGGCGGGGTGTCTACAGAGCCCCTCGGCGATGTGGATTGCAAAGCAAAACGCGTCGACGAAAGTTAAAAACACCCGCCGAGGACATCACCAAGAAAAGGTAAAGACTCGATGAAAGCAGGAATTTGAAACTGCGAGAGATAGTGGTGCGCTCCCTGTGTGAGCGGCTTTTGTTGATAGGGGGTGGCATGATCCGTTAGGTGAACCTGCCGGCTGAATTATGTTGAATGAGGCCGTTAGTGAACCTTTGAACGAGGCCGTTAGTGAACCTTTTGGAGAGGCCGTTGGTGAACCTTTGAAGAGGCCGTTAGTGAACCTTTGAGGAGGCCGTTAGTGAACCTTTGAGGACGAATCCGTTAGTGAAATCCGTTGTTGAGGCCGTTAGTGAACCTTGGAAGAGGCCGTTGGTGAACCTTTGGAGACGAATCCGTTAGTGAAATCCGTTGATGAGGCCGTTAGTGAACCTTGGAAGAGGCCGTTAGTGAACCTTTGTAGAGGCCGTTGGTGAACCTTTGAAGACGAATCCGTTAGTGAAATCCGTTGATGAGGCCGTTAGTGAACCTTGGAAGAGGCCGTTAGTGAACCTTTGTAGAGGCCGTTGGTGAACATTTGAAGACGAATCCGTTAGTGAAATCCGTTGATGAGGCCGTTAGTGAACCCTTGTAGAGGCCGTTGGTGAACCTTTGGAGACGAATCCGTTAGTGAAATCCGTTGATGAGGCCGTTAGTGAACCCTTGTAGAGGCCGTTGGTGAACCTTTGGAGACGAATCCGTTAGTGAAATCCGTTGATGAGGCCGTTAGTGAACCCTTGAATGAGGCCGTTAGTGAACCTTTGTAGACGAATCCGTTGATGAAATCTTGCTTTGAAGTCTCGTGCCACTTGGAGTCACACTTGACTTTTTGACTTGTGGGGTGCGGGCACAGTTGACCGCGACCAGAAAAAATGTTCCTGCTGGGGATGAAATGTTGAGATTGACTCTTGAGGGGGGTATGGAACCCGTGACAGAACTTAGGGAGTTCGGAATCTGGAGAAGGACAGCCTACTTTTGAGTGGGAAACATTGATGCTGTGCATGGATTCTTGCATGGGAGACTGCTTCTGAACCTGCCTGATGATGGGAAGAGCGCGCGTCCGGACCTCATTGTGGGATGCGCGCGCCTCGGATGAGTATGTCGGGGGACGCGCGCCTGGCGCATAAGTTCAGCATATTTAAACAGGCGGTTCACTGTTTTCGGCGAGTTTTCAAAATTTTGAAGAACCCTCCAAATTCCAAACCCAATTTTCTCGGAGAAATCACCTCAAAACACTTTCTTGCTGCTCTAGGATCAATTCCGTCACAGAAACGATGTCGGATCGTCAGCAATCTCCTCCGATCGAGATGCCACAGGGCGAGGAGCCCGAAATTGGGGTTGAAGCTATGGACCCGAGCTTGCTTACCTTTCGGCCTTATACCCACATTTCTAACTTCGTGACCTCGGGTTTGGTAAGAATGCCTCACCTTTCTTGTCGATTTCGGATTTCATGAAGTTCTGTTTTTTACCCGAAATATTGTTGCAGCAGCTTTATTGATCATTCCTTGCATGTTGTTCGTTGCTGCTGATTTGTTGTAAGAAACATGTTGGGGCGCCCATTTTCATGTTCACACACTTGCTTATACATTGTTCTTCCATTGAAATCTCTGTGTCGAGTTCATCCGTTTTCTAGCAGTCATGCTGATGAAATTTTCGCTGTTCCTTCTTTCCTTTCAGGAGTGGACCCGTCTGACAGAGATTCGTGGTGGGGCTCATGGGCCCATCTCTATATGGAAGAGGTTGCCTGAGAATGTTCAGGCCCGAGTTACAGGGACTCATTTTGGTCTTTTTGTCACCAGCCTCCCAGCTTTGAAGAATGACCCCGATGTGGTCCAGGCATTGAGGGAAAGATGGTGGGACACCACCCATACCTTCCATTTACCCATGGGCGAGGTGACTATGATGCCTACCGATTTCACAGCTTTGACGGGCTTGCCGTTCATAGGGATGCCTGTCCCTTTTGGTTTGAGAGGGGCTGTTCGGACTCCGGACGAGTTACTGGCTTTGGTTGACTGCCGGTTCGAGGTCAAGAATTCTCGAGTGACATGGGGGAGAATCCGGGCCTATTTCGGCATCTTAATGGCTGAGGCTCGAGGTGTTACTGCTGATCGGGTCGATGCCGTGGCCCGTTGCTTTATTTGGTACCTGTTATCCCATACTCTGTTTGCCAACGGGTGATCTTCGGCCTCTTTGGATCTGCTCGACTTGTTAGTGGATCTGGACCAGATCGGCCAGTATAACTGGGGCGCAGCGGGCTTAGCTGCTTGTTATCACGGCATGGATTTAACCAGCCGCTCGACCACTAGTTCGGTTACGGGCTTCAGCTTGCTGTGGGAGGTATACCACTTACTGTCCCTTTTATATTCTCCTTGCCTTGGTCATAACTGCCTTTTTCGTTGACTGTCATTAACTTTGCTTCTACCTCTTGTCTACAGCTCTGGGCCTTTGCTACCCTGAATCTGAGGGATTTCAAGATTGCTAAGGAAGGCCAGCCCCAGTATCCGGACTGCGCACGGTGGGGTACAAGGAGAGGAATGTGAAGACTGGTACGAACCCTATTAGTCTTACTTCGGCCCGACGGCACTTGGACACCTTGAGGCCTGAGTCTGTTGCCTTTTCTTTGTATCCGTGGAGATCAGTTCAGCACTGGTTTGAGCATACTCTTATTCCTACCCGTTCTCGGCTTTTGATGAGTTCGGGTGAGTGCATGGCTCTGTATTTGGGAGACAGAGTGTTCTGGCAGCATGGTACCCAGGTGATAGACTTTTACACCCCCCCCTCGTCCTGCAGTTCCAGACGTTCCTCCTTTCTGCCCTCGTAATTGGAGGTCACTTTCAGAGGCTGATCGCGCGGCATACATGGCAGGGATTGATGCCGTCCCTCACATTCACTTGGATCAGGACTATGGCCTCTTCAGGGAGAACAACTTGATGCAAGGCTTCATGTTTGCTGATCCGAGGAGATCACAGGCTGCTCCTACGACCTCCGCTCGGTTTTATACTACCGGTGCCGGGTATTGCTTTGATCCTCCTTTGCCTCCTCCCTACTACACTTATTCAAACTTCGGGGTCTTTGAGGATCAGAGGGAGATTGTTCCTGAGGATATGTCACTAGAGAGAGAACCTCCTGCTCAGGCTGCTGTGGTATGTTTTTCTGACCATTTTTGCATTTCTCAGTTCCAGTCTTGTTTTTTTTTTTTTTCTGTCCTTTGTATTGATGCAACTTCCTTTTTCTGTTCTCTGTTGCAACAGGTACCAATACATTCCCCTCCATTGACCATACGAATAAGACTAAGGTTGCATACATATATACACACGTAGCGATAGTCTAATTGCATGTTGAAAAAAATCATTTGAAAGCAAAAGAGTTGCAAAGGGAAAGAAAGATGGGAGGTTGCATTTCTTCTACTAACAAAAAACATAATGAAATGATTGATACGAATAAGACTATGGTCAATACATTCCCCTCCATTGACCATACGAATAAGACTAAGGTCGATACATTCCATTCCATTGACCATACGAATAAGACTAAGGTCGATACATTCCATTCCATTGACCAGTTGAAGTCACACGTGGATCGCTTCAAACACTCTTCTAAACTGGTAAACAGTTCAGTTCAGTTCAGTTCAGTTCAGCTGTAAAATCAAATAATGAATTTCCAATTTTTTTTTCTCTCTTTGTTCATTGATCTCTCTTCCCATCTGTCTGAGATTGTTCCCGAGGATATGAGGAGGAGGCTCCGTCAGCTAGATGAGAGGGTGCTAGAGCTGTGCAGGGATATTGCTGCCATGACTAGAGATGCTGCTGGTGCTGTCTTTGGTGCTGCGAGAGGAGCTGCCCGAGGTGCTCGGGGCATGGGACGAGGCTGCAGGGATGCTGCACTGGATATTGATGAGGCTGTCTCCTTGGCGAGGCAGTCACTGAGCAGGAGTCTGAGCCGCGGAGGTAGCCATACTAGAGTGGAGCCAGCCAGAGCAGAGGTGGTGCGAGTTCGTCTCGGCGGGTGCAGAAGAGGAGCCGGCATGAGATCAGAGTTGAGGAGTCTGAGGATGATAATAATGATGATGATGATGAGGATGACGATGATGATGAGGAGACCGAGAGCGGCATCAGGGGGTGAGCACAGTGCTGGTGATGATGTGCCCGAGCTGTTGTGGCTGAGAGGATGAGAGATTGAAACACCTTTAGTTTTGCCTGTAATAACATTTAACATGTATTTACAATCCTAGTTATCTTACTACTCATTTTATATTTTATTAGCGACTCGATCTTAGATGTCGGCCTTGACAAACAAATGTGTGCCCAAAGAATGCTTGCTGTTGATGCTTGAACTCCTTTTCGCTGCTGGGATTTGATTTTGTTGCAGGTTGGATATGTTGAAGTGCTTGGGTTCTGTTCTGAACTGACAAGGGCTATTTCTGTCTGAACTGCTGTCAAAGGCGCGCGCGTTGGGCCTTGCTTGTGGGAGGCGCGCGCGTTGTGAAGCCTTGGTCGGAGGCGCGCTCTTCTGGCCTGCTGAATTACAGCCCCTTTCTTTTTCTGATCAGAATGTTCCAACAGCTATAATTTTGAACCATTTTCGACCAGAATGGTCACACATCATTCTTCTGCAAACACTTTCTCCTCCTAAACCTCAAAATTCTTGTCATAATGGCCCCAATGACTTTCTCTTTTGAAGTCAAGGTTTCCGTCCCCGAGGGTGAGAAGTCCGTTCCAATGGTGAACGCCGTTCCAGCTGTGGGGTCCATCTCGATGGTGGAGAAGCGTCCGAGCGTTTTTGATCGTTTGGGAAGGCCCAATGACGATGTTGTTGACCCCGTGAGATCGGTGGTTCATGTGCGGGACTATAGACCCCGTCATTTCCCCAAGAAGAAGAAAGGTAAGGGAAATTCCTCCCATGTGTGGAAGCGTCCCATGGTTGTCCCCGCTAAGGCTCCGCTTGATAAGGGCAAAGGGAAAGCCGTTGATGAAGCTCCGTCCCATCCTAGCGTTTTCTCCCCTCTTGGCGGTCCCAAGAATGTTCCGTGCCCATCCAAGAAGACTAAAGGGTATAACAAGAAGCAATGGGTTCCCAAACCTAAGAAAGATTAGATTTTTCTTTGTACCCCAAGAGATTGCAATTAAATTAGACCACTTTGTTTTAGGATTTAATGTTTTGATGTCTTTTGTTGCTCAATAAATCCGTTGTAATGGCTTGAATAATTCATTGAATGAATAAAAATTGCATCTTGTTATTTGAAGTGAATTGGGTATTTTTGATATGTTTTAGACCGCACCCGAAGGTTGCCTACGTTCCTCCATTTGGGAGGCTCAGGTCTCCGTAGTTCAAACAAATAAAGACCATTTTTTTTTGTGTGCACCCTGTTTTTTGCCTAGACCGCCCTTTCGGGTTTTCAATCTAGCGGACTTCTTTTTTTGCGCGTGCTCTAATTTTTTCCTAGGCCACCCTTGCGGGTTTTCAACCTAGCGAGCGATTTTTTTTTTTTGGTCTTTGTTTATTAAGCATAGAGCCTCTTGAGCTTGTCGAGGTTGACCTCCTTTGGCAGCTGGTCACCATCTAAATCCACGAGTCGGACTGTACCGCTGCTTTGTATCTTTTTGACCACGTACGGACCGATCCATCGGGGTCCCCATTTCCCCAGGGGATTCATGGCATTAGGAGGATGTTGTCTTAAGACCAAATCTCCCACATTGATGTTTCGAGGCTTCACCTTTTTGTTGAAAGCTCTTGCCATCCTTTGCTGATACGCCCTTGTGCGTTCGAGTGCTCTTAGCCTTTTCTCGTCGAGTAAGGCTAGCTGTTCATATCGACTTTGCATCCAGTCGACCTCGTTGACTTGATTCTCGAGGAGGACCCTTAGAGATGGGACTTCAAGTTCGATTGGGAGTACGGCTTCAGAACCATAGACTAATGCATACGGAATTTCTCCTGTTGCTGACCGTATTGATGTGCGATAGCCCCACAATGCTAATGGTAGCTTCTCGGGCCAATCCCTTCCTGTTGAGGCCATTTTCTTGACGATGGTCTCGATGGTCTTATTTGCTGCTTCAACCGCGCCATTTGCTTGGGGACGGTAAGGAGATGACTTGTGTTTGGTGATCTTGTATTCTACCAAAATTGCATCCATTTCCTTCTCAAAGTGAGAGCCGTTGTTGGAAATGATTTCATGAGGCACGCCGTATCGGCACATGATATAAATCTTTACAAATTCGGCCACTTTCTTGGCGTTGAGGGTCCGATAGGCTTGTGCTTCGACCCACTTTGTGAAGTAGTCGACGGCCACTAGGACGAATGACTGCCCATTGCTTCCGGCAGGATGGACTTTACCGATGATGTCTATCCCCCAACAAGAGAAAGGCCAAGGTGTGACCATGTTGTAAAGTTATGAGGGTGGAGCATGTTGTAGATTAGCATGGAATTGGCACTTGGCACACCTTTTGACTTTCTCGATACAGTCTTGTTCCATAGTGCTCCAATAGTAACCAATGCGGAGTATCTTCTTGACCAGCATAAGCCCATTCATGTGGGGTCCACACTCTCCTTCGTGCACTTCACACATTATCTCTTGAGCTTCGGTCTCATTGGCGCACAAGAGATTGATCCCGTCGTGGTGTCTTTTGTAGACTCGGTATCCAATCAGTACGTACCGAGAGGCTAGCCTTTGCAGAGCCGCTTGAGACTTCTTATTGCTATTCTCGGGATAAGTGCCATCTTTGAGGAAATTCATGATATCCGAATACCACGGAGAGTTTGTTTGAACCTCGTTGATCTCGATACTCATGCAGTACGCCGGACTGTTCCTTCGGGCAATTTTGAAAGGCTTCACCATTTTCCCTTTGGGCATTTCGACTAATGAAGCTATGGTGGCCAGTGCATCGGCGAAGCGATTTTTATCTTGGCAGGTAGTTGAAAGTGATCTCTTGGAATTGTCCAACCAATTCTTCAAGGTGCTGACCATACTGTTGGAGGGTCGGGTCTTGGATTCGCCATTTACCCGATTGCTGATTGATAAGGAGCAAAGAGTCGCCAAATACTTCTAGTTCCGTGATGTTTCTTTCGAGAGCTGCTTCGAGCCCTGCTATGCATGCTTCGTACTCGGCAATGTTGTTGGTAGCTTCGAATTCCAGACGGATGGAAATGGGAGTGTAGATGTCTTTTGGATCGACAAGCAATACTCCTATACCAAAACCGTGTTTATTGGCGGCGCCGTCGAAAAACAGTTGCCACTTATTTTCCTCGGTTGTAGTACAAATTAAATGCTCGTCGGGGAACTGTACGTCTTCCCCCTTCACTTCGTCACACGGGAATTCGGCAAGATGGTCACGGAACACTTTCCCCCTAACGGATTTTAGTGTGACGTAAGTGATATCATAGCCGGCGAGCATAAAGTACCATTTGGCTATTCTTGTTGACATGAAAGGCTTCTCGAAGATGTAGCGGAGCGGGTCCACTTTTGCTACTAGCTTGATCGGAAAAGCTTCCATATAGTGTTTGAGATTTTGAGTAACCCAAACCAATGCTGCACATGACTTCTCTAAGACAGAGTAGTTCTTTTCGCTTCCTTGGAATCGGCGACTGACAAAATAAATGGCATTCTCCTTTGTGGACTCTCGTTGCTCTTGTGCTAACATAGCCCCTAGGGCTTCATCATTGACAGTGAGATAGAGAAAAAGAGGCTTCTCCTTGTGCGGCGGAACTAGAACAGGAGGGCACGTCAAGTAATGCTTCACTTGGTCGAAGGCTTCTTGGCACGCGTCGGTCCATTCTAAAGCCACATTCTTCTTGAGTAGCTTGAAGATTGGCTCGCACATGGAAGTGAGTTGGTGCACAACCGACTGATGTGTTGCAGTCTGCCCATGAAACCTTTAATCTCTTATTGCGTCTTTGTAGGAGGCATGTCAATGATTGCTTTGATTTTGGAAGGATATACTTCAATTCCCCTTTCAGTGACCATATAACCAAGGACTTTGCCTCGGATAACCCCGAACGTGCACTTTGCAGGGTTGAGCCTCATCTTGTGTTGACGAAGCCTTTCGAAGAACTTGCGGAGATCGATTAAATGTTGACCATCGGTCCCTTTAGAGTGAATGATCATGTCGTCCACATAGACCTCGATTTCTTTGTGAATCATATCATGGAACAAGTCTGTCACGGCTCTTTGGTAGGAAGCCCCAGCGTTTCTTAACCCAAATGGCATGACTGTGTAGCAAAAGGTACCCCACGGTGTTGTGAAGGCTGTCTTATGTTGATCTTCCTCGGCCATGAGAATCTGATTGTACCCAGCGAACCCATCCACGAATGAGCGAACCTCGTAGGCAGCAGTGGAGTCGACCAGCATGTCGATGTTAGGGAGTGGAAAATCATCTTTTGGGGAAGCTTTGTTCAAATCCCGGAAGTCCACACAAACTCGAACCTTGCCGTTTGCCTTTCTGCCTGTCATGATGTTGGCTAACCATGTCGGATACTCGATAACCTTGATGAAACACACACTGAGGAGCTTCTCGATCTCTTCTTTGACTTGCAGAGACCATTTTGGCTTGATCTTTCTGAGCTTCTGCTTTACTGGCTTGGCATCTTCTCTGATCGGAATTCTGTGCTCCGCTACCTTTCTATCCAAACCCGGCATGTCTTTGTATGACCATGCGAACACATCCACGAACTCCCGTAGTAGTGCAGTCAATCTGTCTCTGTCGTCCCCTTTGAAGAAGCTTCCGATCTTAGTTTCTCTTGGCTCTTCTTCGGTACCCAGATTAACAACATGCAATTCTTCGTCAGCCCCTGGACCATTTTCACCACCACTACGGACTTGTTGAGCAAGTTCATTTAAGTATATTGTGTTTTCGTGGTCTATTTCATCATAATTTGAATCGTCATTAACTTGTTCATTAAGTTCATTATTAGTTAATTCATCATTTATGATATTTGCAATCTCAGGGTACTCAGAAATATCAATTTTTTCATTAGCAAAGAAAGGAAACACACGCTCGGCTATGGCCTCCATATCCTCTTGGGTGAGGGTATTCGAGACACTCTCGGACTCGAAAGTAAGTGTGATCCGCTCTTCCTTTGTGGCTGTGCGGGGTATGCAACCCATTTCTTGGACTAAGAATTCTTCGGATACCACGGGCCCTTTTGTAGAATACCAATTGTTGATCGGCTCGGAGCTTGGCGGGATCTCACTGATAGTCTCATTCATGATGACAGTGTCATGGATGGCGTTGACTTGGCATTCATTCATTATGGCAAGCCCTTCAAACATGGAGGCTAAACCTGTCTGTTCTTCCCCCACGATGATTTCTGTCTCGGACTCTATAGTCACCTTCCTTCCCCACCATTCACGGGGCGACATGGGAGTTGGTTCCCTTTCGGATTTCTGGATCTCACAATCGGAGAAGATTTCGAGACCGGGCTTTTTGACACCCTTATTGTTAACCCATGGCTCGGGAAAGATCATGTATGGAACGTCTTCCCTTTGGCGGACAAAATAGCCATTCAACGTCTTGCGGTAAGGCCTTAGATTAGGGACCTCATAACGACGGCCTTCTTTACGAGCCCGGGCCTTTTCATTCTTGATCACTTGCTCTTGTTTCAAGTCCTCTCTGAAAGGCTCGTACCCCAAACCGAATGTGTTCTTGACAAATGGGACTTGCACAGGATGTAGGATTCCTTGTTGATGTTTCCCTAAGCCTAAACCAGGGAAGGAGTCCATATTCCTCATCATGCGGAGGACTTTGTGGTTGCTGGGGGTCCATGATCCGTTTCCCCCTTCTTTGTCAATGGCGTTGATTGAGACGCCGGAGAGAGTGGAGTCTGGTAAACCATGCTGAACTTGGTGGACGGGCTCACCTTTTCTGTGGATAGTGACGTTTTCGGCCATGACGGTCACTATTTCATCACCATTTCGGATCTTGACACATTGATGGAGAGTTGACGGGATGGCATTAGAACTGTGAATCCATGGTCGACCCAAAAGCAAGTTGAACGAGGCCGGGATGTCAAGCACTTGGAATGGAACGGACATGACCATGCTCCCAAACTCAATGTCTATTTCGAACATGCCCATGACTGTACGGGCGGTGCTGTCATAACCTCGGATTACTTGAGTAGAAGGCTTCAAATCGGAATCCTTAAGCCCCAGTATGCCCATAATTCTGCTAGGCATGAGGTTGAGTGCGGAACCACCGTCCACTAAGACTTTTGAGATGGGTCTCCCCCTTGCTCGTACATTGAGGTAAATAGCCTCGTTGTGGTCGGAACCAAATGGTGGAAGGTCCATATCGGCAAAGGTGATGACGTTGCCAAAATGAATGTGACTGATCATTGCTGTGAGGTCCTCGGGAGTAGTATCAGGCGAAATTGATGTATCATCGAGATTGCGGATGACAAGATCTCGGTGTTTCTTTGAGGATGCGATGAGGTCCCAAATAGAGATGTTGGCTTGAGTTTTCTTGAGTTGGACAAGTAGAGGATCTTCGGGAGTGTCGCGAGCTTGCAGCCTTTGAGAAGAGGAGCTTGGTGCGGAAGTGGAAGGGTTGCTTGCTATGACTCGACCGGATCGAGTTAGCATGTTGACGTTCCCATTTTGCTTCTTTTTCCTATTTTCTAGTACTTCCCTCATTACCTCATCGTAAGTTACAACATAACAAGAATTGTCAAGTTTATTCATAACATTGGGGCCCCCATTCACAATTGGGATTGAATGGGTGGTCCCCTCGAGTTCTCCTATCTCTATTACATTGACATGTTCGCCATTAGTCACTACAAATTCTTTCTTGTCTATGAGATCTTGAATGACATTGCGGAGAACGAAGCATTCCTCAGTGGTGTGGCCACTATATTGGTAGTAGCCACAATATTTGTGGTGAGCATGATTGGGGTTGACCGTCTTGGGTTGGTACCCTTGTACGGGTGTGACTTGACCCTTTGCTTTGAGGACTTCAAAAACTTCGGTTTGAGTCATGCCTTGGAGAGGCGTGTAGACACGGTCATTTCGAGACTTCTTCCCTTGGGGTGGAGGAACCTTTTTGTAATTCCCCTTATCGATAGTGACGGCGTTGACCGAGGTCTCTTTTGTGGAGTTGGAAGCGGCCTTGTAGCGGTAGCTAGGAGCACTTTTCTTCACTTCTTTGAGCAACTCGTCCATTCGAACCCCCGCCTCATACATTTGGGAGAAATCCGCATAGCAAGCCCCACTTAGGTGGGTGCGGAGATCAATTTTGAGACATTTGAGAAAGATATCCATTTGCTCCTTGGTATTTGGCCTTTCCACAATCTCGGAGAGTTTATCATTCCATCTCCTTGTGAAGTCGATGAAGGACTCGTGGTCTCGTTGAGTAGTGTTCTCTAGCTCTTTCCTTGTGGGCCGGTGAGTGGTGTTGCCTTGGTATTGGTTCTTGAAGGCAATCATGGCGGAGTCCCAATCAAGACGGACAGTGAGCGGGAGAGTAGCATACCAATCTTTTACCGCCCCCTCGAGAGTGAGAGGAAAGCATTGAGCCATCACCTTGGGGGAGACCTTCTTCGGAACCATTGCCCAAATATAAGTCTAAATGTGAGCCATAGGACAAGAGTTGCCCTTGAATTTGCTTATGTCGGGCATCTTGAACTTATCAGGAAGAGCGGCCATAGTACTCATGAGGATGGATGATTGATAAAGGCTTGTGTCGGAGCCTTTCCCCATGTTGAGCCCATTGAATTTTTGGTCGATGTAGGCCATGATAGAATCCACCATTTTGGGCTCATTGTTCTCGGAACTTGGCTCTCCCACTTTCTTGGTGCGGGTGTTGACATAAGGACTTTTGAACAAACCTTCGGTCCATTCGGATTCGTCATCGTTATTTTTGCTCTTCCCCCTGGCAAGATTAGTGAGCTTTTCTTTCATTAGCTCCATCTCGGCCTCGTGGGCCTCCCTTTGGCTGTCGAGGTGGGATTGCCAAATGTCGTCTTTGCTTTGCGCCTCCTTATTAAGGGTGGAGACTTGCTCTTGGAGGAGTTGGACCATGGTTGCGAGTTGCTCGAGAGTCATGGTATTGTTGGTGTTGGAGCCGCCGGCCATTGTTGACGTAGGAGCTGTTGGAGTGATCTCTTCACGGACTAACCGATTTGCCGAATCCCGGTAGACTCTGTAAGTACCAATTGAACCTATATTGCAGAAGAGGCCCTTGTCAGTCTTGAGTAACACTTGCGGTCCACGAAGAGGCTTAGAACACACAGTTGGGCACACGAGTCGAACCACATAAGAAAAGACTCTTTTTTTTTTATAAGTCGGAGGGAATGGATCCCTTTTGGGGTTTCTAAGAAAATAATGGAATCGTCACACTAGTATATAGACCATCTCGCGGTCCCATATACTCATCAGATTCCATCGCGTTTGTGAATCCTACATGTATCGGGATTAAACTAAATTAATGTAGTAAAGCATACATGCGGGGACGGATTTTTATTTTCGTCCAAAATAACCACTTTTGGGGACGGATTTTTATTGCGTCCGTTTCAACAAGTTGGCATGTATGATTTGAAGACATTAGTTTAGGGAAATCTCGGTACATGGAAACCGACTTGAGTCACGGAGTGTTAGACCCTAACTAGAATTGTGTGGCTTGTGCTCGGCTTGAATATGAGGCTCAAAGGTCACCCCCGGCATGTAGTCATGAACTACGCCACGGGCTGAGGTTTACCGCTTCGAAAGAGCCAAGGTCGAGTGGAGCTTGAAACTTTCTAGGACGGGCCTCGACGGGTTTGGGGTTGGACTTGTGCGACTCGATAGTGAGCAGTTCATAGGAATACGTGCACGTAGTGTGAGGTCTAACAAGTGACAAAATATTTTTTATATATATATATTTTTAAGAAATAAAAAAAAACAAATAAGCACATAATTACAACTTTCGAATCACCCGTGTGACCGATAAAATAGATCATAAAATTAAAACAGTCCGAAGTTCAGAATAACCACTGATGCAGGCAACTGTGCCCACACCCCCATCATACTGCTCTGTTCTGAGACCTGTTTCTGTTCTGGGAACCAACCCAGAAGCGTGCGCCTCTTAGTGTTGATACGAGACACGCGCGCCTGGCGCGATGCTATTAGAAGGCGCGTGCTTCTGGGCACACCTGTCAGATTGTCAGATTTTGGACTCAGGGGATTGCCCTGGTCCTATGTGTATATTGTAACCCCTGCAGAAATGATTAGTGGAGAATAGCAGAAGAAGAAAATGAAGAACATGAAGAAGCGGGCGATTTTGGTCCTTGATGTGGGATGCGCGCGCCTTAGGCTGAAGAGGCCAGAAGCGCGCGCCTCCCCCATCAGGAGTCAGAATGCCCAGAGAAGATGTAGATGTTGATCAGAATGCAAGTTTAACCCTCAAATCATCCCCAGCGGAGTCGCCACTGTAGATACCCCGGGGAGCCCACGGCTTGAGGCTAGAGCGCGCGAGTTATCCTAGGATGTCTAACTTGTTTTTAGAGTCGCCACCTATGTTTTGAGGAACATAAGAAAAACCTATTGATAATAGCCTAAGTTTGATTACGAAAACAGAGATTCTTTGTTTTGAGGTTCGGGGGTTAGATTACGAGATGGGAAGTACCGAAACACCCATCTCGCCCAACTAAAGTTGGTCTTGCTTGATCAAAATCTACATGAATGATAAACGTTTTTCTTCTTCTTCTTTAAATCATAAAAAAGGGTTTTAAAATAGAGTTTGGAATGTAGGAGATAACTCTTTAACCGGCCTCAATGAGATGAGGTGATCATTAGAGTCATGTCCCAAAATGATTTGGGTGATTGCACTTTGATAATACAAAAAGAAAGAGAAAAGAGATGAAGTTGAGAAGGGGAAAGAAATATCTTTACCTAGACTTCAAGAGACTTCAAACACTTCTTGTTGAATTACTTGGAGAAATCCTTTGGAAAATGCTTTGAAAGTAGGAAATTTGGTTTATTGCAATATGAGATTGAGAGCCAAGGTCCAAGGTCAAGGTCCTTGAAAATGGAGGTAATGGGGAGTTTTTATAGGTGAAAGATAGATGTTTTTGGTGCCAAAACTCAGTCACCAAGAAATCTTTCCCGGGCAAAATCCTGTAAATTGAGCAAGGGAGAGAATCCTGGCCAGAAATCTGTAACCGACGCCCAGAGGCGCGCGCTTCCTGCTTTGGGGGCGGGGCGCGCGCGCGTCTGGATCCTCTTGTCGGAGGCGCGCGACTCGGAGAAGGCGATTTTGACAGAATGGACTAGAAAGTCAGCCCTGTTATTCATTTTAGTCCCCGGACTTAACGAAGTCAGTCAGGAACTTAACGGAAGTGACAGAAACTAACGAGAAACACTTAAAAATGGGGAGAAACACAAGATCAAATGTGCAATCGGGGTGAGCGGTCCAAGGCGGGGTGTCTACAGAAGCCCCGAAATATCAGTGTGGGAGATTTGGTCCTAAGACAACACCCTCCTAATGCCATGTACCCCGTTGGAAAATGGGGACCCCGATGGATCGGTCCGTACGTAGTCAAAAAGATACTAAGCGGCGGTGCAGCCAGACTCGTGGACTTAGACGGATATCAGCTGCCAAAGGAAGTCAACCTCGACAAGTTGAAGAGGTTTTACGTCTAGTAAACGAAGACCATAAAAAAAAAAAAAAGGCTCGCTAGGTTGAAAACCCGCAAGGGCGTCCTAGGCAAAAATTAGAGCACGTGAAAAAAAAAAAGAAGCCCGCTAGATTGAAAACCCGCAAGGGCGGTCTAGGCAAAAAACAGGGTGCACACAAAAAAAATAAAAAAAAATAAAAAAAATGGTCTTCGTTTATTTGAACTATGGAGACCTGAGCCTCTACACTAGAGGAACGTAGGCAACCTTCGGGTGTGGTCTAAAACATAAACAAATACCCAAATCATTTCAAATTAACGAGATGCAATTTTTATTCATTCACTAAATCATCCTTATCATTACAACGAAAATGTTGAGCTATTAAAAGACTTAAAACATTAAATCCTAAACAAGTGGTCTATTTTAATTGCAATCTCTTGGGGGTACTAGGAAAAATCTAATTTTCTTGGCCTTTGAAGGACCACCCGAACGACCATCAATCCCACTCTTCTTGGGAGGCCTAGGGACGCTGAGGCAGACTGATATCTTCCGCGCAACCGAGCGCCTCCGAGCATAAAAGTCATCCAAAGGGGTACCGAAAGGGTCGGTCAGGATGTTGTTCACATCAGCAGCAGCTTCCTTGTACCTCAAAGCACTGCTGGGCTCAAAATCCCTTCCTAGCAACTCAGCCCGAAGATCATCTACCCAAGTAATGCCACGGTAGACGGTACCAAGCAAATGATCCAAGTAACTCCCGGGAAGAAAAATGATGCCCCCGTACAATGGAGCGGAAACCCAACGATCACGATCATCTCCCCAAGCCAACTGAAGCTCATTCGAGAAGTCCGGACCCATATAAGAAACTGGACGAAGTACCCCATTCTTCGGGAAAAGAATTATTTGCTGACGACCGAACTGTCTCAAAACCCGTTCTGGCTGATAAAACGAAGAGTCCCTCAACTCGGGTAGAACAACATGCTGAAAACCGAGGGTCCACTCCACAAAAGGGCGAAGATCCCAAGGGCACCACTCAATGTCAGCTGTAAGACGAGAAGCAAAAAAATCTCCTCCAACCCTCTTCGGTCAAATCTCTAATCAGCAATCGTCGCCTATGGACAGCAAAAGGAGAAAGGTCGCCATCCGCCGCATAAATCCTGAAATGCTCCCGAAGCCATATGGTCAAAAGCAAGGGGATTCCTCATCGCATCTCGCCTGTACGGTGCAACTCGTCCAAACCATGCAAGGTCTCTCCTACAATGAGCGGAACTAGGCTAAATCGTTGTCCTTTCGCCTGCAACACGATCTCAGCCAACTGCGCATCCGCAGTACCCAGAGGAGTGACAAACAAAACCTCGCTGAAAAGGCAGACAGCCATGGCATTTCTCTTAAAGGACTGAACCGCGACATCTTCCGAATGCAAACTGAAAAACATCGGAAGCTCAGTTATGTCAATAACGGTCCCGTGCATCATCTTCTTCACCTCTCCAACAGGGAGATTCAGGAGGTCAACCCCAAAATCATCAACAGTCGGCACCATTTCATTAGCCGAAAAGTTGAAAGCATGGCTATTACAATCCCAAAAGGCTGCAGCAGCCTTCAACAAATCCCAATCCGGCTTCAATGGTCGCAAAGTAAAAAGAATTCGAAATCCGAAATCTTTGATGAAAGCATTCTTGGGATGGGTCTTGAAAGAATAAACAAATGTCGACAAATCCTTCTCGTAACTCTTGACAACCTCGGCACCAAGACTAAAAAAGGTCGGAAGCCATGGGAAAGAAGATCACAAGCAAAATTGAGCAATAAAATGGTGTTCAAAATGGCAGAAAAAGACTGTTGGAGTCGAATTATCGACCATGAGCTGATATTATAGCTGTTGGGGGTCCTCTTGGTTAGCATATATCAGGCCCTGAATTCCGCCTCCCAGAGGCGCGCGCCTCCCGACACCAGTTTACAAGGCGCGCGCGTCCCGTATCCAAAAGAGGAAGCGCCCGCGTCCCAGATGGAAGATGCTCCAGAAGCAGCCTTTGTCAGTCCAGAACAGAACCGGGTATTCCAACACCTTCAACCTGGAGAAAAGAACAATCCCAGCAACAAGAGAAGCTCAAAACGACGGCAACAAGAGAAGCTCAAAACGACGGCAACAAGCACTCGGAAGGGCACACATTAATTTGGTCCGCCCTTAAGGCATGTCTAAAAACTGAAATAAGATAGAAACTCCCATTCAAAGTAGGGCGTCTTTTATTTTCTCAAAGATCAGTTTTTTACAATTCATCCCCAGCACAAAGCACTCCGCAGTCAACTGTGCCCGCACCCCGTCAAAAGTCAAAGTCAAACAGTCAAAGTACGACTCACGACAACAATTTGGTCCGGGATGAGCCACAGAATCATCGCTTCTTCATCGAAAAAAATCTACATCCAAAGCAAACGGTCCTCCGAGTCCCGCACTTCAGCAAACGGTCCTCTAGGTCCCGCACTTCAGCAAACGGTCTCCTGGGTCCCGCACTTCAGCAAATGGTCCTCCGTGTCCCGCACTTCAGCAGACGGTCCTCCGGGTCCTGCACTTCAGCAGACGGTCCTCCAGGTCCCGCAGTTCAGCAAACGGTCCTCCGGGTCCCGCACTTCAGCAAACGGTCCTCCGGGTCCCGCACTTCAGCAGATGGTCCTCTAGGTCCCGCACTTCAGCAAACGGTCCTTCGGGTCCCGCACTTCAGCAAACGGTCCTCCGGGTCCCGCACTTCAGCAGATGGTCCTCTGGGTCCCGCACTTCAGCAAACGGTCCCCCGGGTCCCGCACTTCAGCAGACGGTCCTCCGGGTCCCGCACTTCAGCAGACTCTCCTCTAGGTCCCGCACTTCAGCAGATGGTCCTCCGGGTCCCGCACTTCAGCAGACGGTCCTCCGGGTCCCGCACTTCAGCAAACGGTCCTCCGGGTCCCGCATTCCAGCAAACGGACCTCGCTATCAGCAAACAGGTCCCTCTTCCAGCAAACGGATCTCGCTCTCAGCAAACAGATCCCGCTTCCAGCAAACAGATCCCGCTTCCAGCAAACGGATACCGCTATTTTCCAAGCCGCTCACATAGGGAGCGCACCCTTATCTCTCAAAGCCGCTCACACAGGGAGCGCACCTCAATCCCCCGCAATTTCATATTCCTACTTTTATCGAGTCTTTTCCTTTTCTTGGTGATGTCCTAGGCGGATGTCTGTCTTTCGTCGGCGCGTTTGCTTCGCAATCCACGCCGCCGAGGGGCTCTGTAGACACCCCGCCTTGGACCGCTCACCCCGATTGCACACTTGGTTTTGTGTTTCTCCCTCTTCTAAGCATTTTCTGTTACTTTGGTTAAGTTCCAGACGGACTCTGTTAAGTCCCGGGGTTAAACTGAATAACAGTTCTAACTTTCTAGTCCATTCTGTCAAAAATTGCTTCTCAGAGTCGCGCGCCTCCGCCCCTTGAGGCCAGACGCGCGCGCCTTCCGCCGCCTAGGTGGGATGCGCGCGCTTCTGGGGCGTGTCAGTTACAGATTCTGCCCAAGAATCTCTCCCTTGCTCATTATACATGATTTTGCCCGGGAAAGATTTCTTGGAGACTCCGTTTGGCTTCAAAAACAGTCACTTTTCAACTATAAAAACCCCTCCAATCCATCATTGGAGGAGGACTTGGAAAAAATAATTACTTTAAAACCTTTTTACTCACTTCTTTCATAGACTTTTCTTGGGACTTCTTCAACAAAGTATTCAATCTCTTCTTCAAGGCTTCACAAGAGATTCTTTTTTAAGGATACTATAGGTAAAGGTCTTAAACATTTTTCCTCTCCTTCTTCTTCTTCTTCTTCTTCTTCTTCTTCTTCTTCTTCTTCTTCAAATCAAATGTGCAATCACCCAAAACCATTTGGGACATGACACTAACGGTCCTTTCATTACATTGAATTGGCCTAGGAGTCATCTCCCTACATTTCAAACTCTAAAACCCCTTTTTATCATCATTTTAATAGGAAGAACACATTTATCTTAAAAAGTGAATTATAACAAGACCGACTTTACTCGGGCGAAATGGGTGTTTAAGTACTTCCCATTTCGTAACCTAACCCCCGAACCCCTCATCCCAAAGAATCTTTGTTTTCGTAAATCAAACTTAGGCTCACAAACATTAGGTTTTCTTACGTTCCTCTAAAAATGTGGGTGGCGACTCTTAAAACATCAATTAGACATCCTAGGGTGATTCACGCGCTCGAGCCTAAAGCCGTGGTCCCGCCCCCCGGGGTATCTACAGCGGCCGCACGCCCTTTTTGGGCGGCCGCCCAACACACCCGCCAGACATAAAACTTGCTAATTTTTACTCCTTTCATTTCACCGTCTCACAAGTATAAGTATAATTTTTCTAATATACTAATATACTCATTTAGGGATACTTTCATTCATTTCCCCGTCCCACGAATAATAATATAATTTTTATAATATACTTATTTAATATTTAACTCAAGTTAATATTTTACTGTCCCACGAGTAGGAGTATACTTTCAAACACTTATACTAACATTCCCAGGTATATAAACATACTCCATATACATCCTAGCATATAAACCAAGTCACTTACCCAGTATAATTATACTCCCTTTATCCCAAATAAACAAGTATCACAAATAAATTATTTTCACAATAATTTCACCACATATCACACATATAGCAAATATATGACAATTTTACTATTTAAGGGGAATTAGTAACTTACCTATTTTCCGGAAAAGTATCGAGAAAATAATATTCGATCGGGTAGAAATGGCCTACTCAACACCCTGAACATTTTGGTATAATTAGATTTTAAAATGGAGTAATAAATAAAAAGAAATAAAATCGAAACGGAGGAGTTCTTACCTTTCTTCTCGTAATCCAGAGAGAGTATGAATATTGTGTGTGTGTGTTTTGTGCTTTCTATCTCACACAGAGAAAAAGTGAAGATAAACATGCCTTACTTGCTATTTATAGCATTCCATTAAGGCCCTTCTAATTTCAATTCTAACAACTAAGCCCCTGAATCTTTAAAATTACACTTTGGCCCATCAAGTTCCACTAGCACTAATTAACTCCCAAAACAAATATTACTACTAACATTTTAACTAACACATATACTCAAATAATATATGCGAGTCAAGAAAATATTATTTAGCACATAAAAATGCACACATAATTTCCATTTAAATATTAGAAAATTAGGGTGGATTTTAGGGTCGTTACAAAAAGAATGTGAATCCTTGTTTCATCTTCCTCCCAATCTCTCGATCTTAATGATTTCAATCAGTGTATGTGTATCACACTTTTCTTCAAATGAATGACACATTCGAGCACATTAATGTCAAGATATATATTTTGCTTGCTTTTGAAAATCCCTTGCAGGTACACATCATCCATTCTGCCACATCATGGTCCTCACAGAAGGTTCCTCGTCAACATCAATGCTCACGGAATGTGATTTCCCGACATTCTTTTCTGCAAAATTAGTTCAAGTTGCCAAACTCGAACTACATTAGGTCTGATTCTCGCAAGAGATACGTAGGCATCTTGAATCTTCAGGCACGACCACATACCTGCAAAAAAATCTTATGCAGGTACGAAGTTGGCTCCCCACAGCAAATCACATCTTGGCTTGACAAATAGGTTACTCATCGCAAAGCATCAAAAATCTCATCACACAACAACTCCAAAAGCAGGGAAGCTCGGCTGTGAGATAATCAAAAACCCTTTTAGGAGGAACAGAGATCCAAAATGAGATTGCAGCGTTCAACACAGTGCCAAAGGATTACACAAAGCAATGGCTCACTGCGCAGTGAAGCACAAAAATCTCATCACACAACAAATCAAAAGCAGGAGAATCTGGGCACATCCCAGGATGCAGCATATTCTTGAAATATACACATGTTATCTCTCTGCCACTTTTACTTGCAACTATACCGCTTGCCTTGAGAAATGCTATCTCTTGGCGACCCATTGAAATGTGTAACTTTTGTTTTTGGGCAATTATACCGCCCTGATGCACTCACCTTAAAACATTTTTTGGTCTGAGAAAATTTAGATCTCACTTCCAAAACAATTTCAGTTCGAGAAGATTTAGATCTCACCACCAATTATAGACAAAAAAAAAACAATTTCGGTTTGAGAAAATGTAGATCTCGCCTTCAATTATAAACAAATCAATTTCAGCTTGAGAAAATTTAGATCTCGCCATCAATTATAGACAAATCCCCATCAGCTTGAGAAAATTTAGTTCTCGCAATCAAAATCATGTTGTTTCACCCTGATCTTCTCGGGAGCCCAAGATTACCTCCTCCGGATTACTCAATGTCGTTCGTTATCCATTTATGACTGTTCCATCCTGGACTGCGCAATGTCGTACGTTCTCCATTTATGATTGTTCCATCCCGAACTACGCAATGTCGTACGTTCTCCATTTATGACTGCTCCATCCTGGACTGCGCAATGTCGTACGTTCTTTATTTATGACTGTTCCATCCTGGACTACGCAATGTCGTACGTTCTCCATTTATGATTGTTCTATCCCGGACTGCACAATGTCGTACGTTCTCCATTATGATTGTTCCATCCCGGACTGCACAATGTCGTACATTCTCCATTTATGATTGTTCCATCCCAAATTGCGCAATGTCGTACGTACTCCATTTATGATTGCTCCATCCCAAACTGCGCAATATCGTATGTTCTCCATTTATAATTGTTCCATCCTAGACTGCGCAATGTCGTACGTTCTCCATTTATGATTGTTCCATCCCGAACTGCGCAATGTCGTACGTTCTCCATTTATGATTGTGTAGATATCCAGATCTCGCACCTCTCATCAAACCCTTTTTATCGGTCTAAACCGTAAAATTGACCTAAGCCCTCGATTTGGCTATGCGGGAGTTCCGTGAGCCTTATCGGTGTATCTAATGGATGAACGGACTTTAAATTCATGATCAGAGCAAAAAAACGAGTGAACAGGCATGTACTTCAAATTTTTGAGGTGCGGGACCCAAGATGGGGCCCGCACCCTTAGAACTGCTCGTTATCGTCCATTCTATGCATTTAAAATATATATTTGTCATCCCTTGCTCATAAAAATATTCCAGATAGACGGGCACGACCAAAAAATTATGTCAAACAACTTTCATGTTGGACTCGAGGACAACCGGGACACCAAAGCGCGCACGACGGAGCAGTTGCGGAGCTAATGCCGGAACGGGAAAGATGGTTATCCACATTGCAAAATATCTAAAAATATCTCAGAAAGTGGTCAAGAAGGGCAAAAAATATATATTATTGTCGTTCCTAGCTTATGAAAATATTTCAGATATACCGGCCTGACCAGAAAAATATTCCGAGCAACTTTCATGTTGGACCCGCGGACAACCGGGACACCGAGGCGCGCACGACGGAGCAGTTGCAGAGCTAATGCCGGAACGAGGATAAGGAAGATGACTTGAAGCCTTAGTGACTCAAGGATAGTTAATGATCAAAAAAAAAAAAAAAAACCACCTCCCTCCTCCATATTACCACCTCCCTCATCCATTATCCAAACAAGAGGAATACACAATTCACACAACACACACACACTATCCATATATTCAGCCCTCCCTCTCTTCTTGCTCTCTCTAGCAACCCTAAACACCCTCAATCTCCCTCATAAGACCACCACCACACCACCACCACACCACCATAGCACCACCACAACACAAACACTAAACAAAACCAAAACCAAACTCTTTCAAACACTAAGCAAAAACCTTAAGAAAAACACCAAAAAAGCCTTCCCTTGGAAGCAAAGGGAGCACAACCTAGGTAATATTCTCATCTTGTAATCCTCTTAAGTGTAAGATGTAGTGGTTTATGTAATTTCTTGAGAGATCTAGCCACCTTGTTAGGCTAGATCTCCATTTGATGTTTAAAAGTCAAGCAATATTGGTACTCTTGTTGTTCTTCTCTTTAAATGATGATATATAATGGTATTTTGAGCTCTTGAGCATGCTATGCTATTGATATTGTGTGTATATATCATTCATATATGAGTATCAAGTCTAAGTTTGTGGTGGATTCAAGAGGTTTTCCAAAGAATAAACTTGTTTTCCCTCATAAACCTTGAATCTGCCACCTTTTATCTCATCTTAGTATAGAACCTCATGAAATCATGTCTAAATGCTTGAAGGGTTGTTATTTCGTGTAAATAACATGTATATCTATGTTCACCCAAAGTTTCATGTTCATAGCTTTTCATTTGAGTGAGTTTTGATAAGTGTTTTCATGACATGTGTGGATGTCCAATAATCTGTCCATGTTGTACCTTTATGCCTTGTTGCTTTGTTTATGCATAGAAAACGTGGCTTTTGGTCCTAGACCACAAAATATATTTTGTTCTACACAGAACAAGAAAGATGAAAATGTAAATATAATATTTTTACCCTGAGTGTAAGAGGTTATTTCCATTTTTTGTTTCAACTCTCTGTTCTCAGATTAGCATGTTTCCTGTTTTAACATCAAAATGTCAGAAGTGTTTTGGATGACTTTAACTTTCTTGATGGATTTGAAACTTTCCATATCTAAACTTTGAGATGTTAGGAACAACTTTAATGTTAAGTGTTTTCCATTATTCCCTTGTTTTCATGATGCAAAAAATGGATATTTTATGGATGTATGAAAATCTGTCAGACTGGGCTGTGGAAAGTATCATCATGCATTCCTTATTTGGACACCATAAATTACTCCTAAAATCATAGGAAAAATCATGGTATATGTTTAATGTGTTAGAAAGTTTTCTTGACCTTTACTTTCCAGATTTAGTGAGTACAAGAACAGGTACACAAAGAAGAATGGACAGCAGTCCCTAAAAATGCTTGGGGACGGTCTTTTGGACATTTATTTGTTTTGGGATTTGTTTCCCTTTTGTACACCAATGTAAATATTAACCCCCCACACCCTTTATGTTTTTGATTTGCTGTATATAAATGATAAAACCATTTTCAAAACCGAGTGGGAGTCCACCCAAACCGACTCTCATTTGTGAAATAAACGCAAACATTCCTAGAATAGGAAGACTCCCATATATTAAATCACCATTTTGTTAGGGCATAAAAGCAAGGCATAAAAATCATAAAATGAATCTAAGTGGCATGCATAATAGAGACCATCACGGGCGAGGAGAGTGCTTAATCCCTTCTCTTCTCGTAACTTAGCCCCCGAACCCACTTTCTCTAAACAAAAGGTTTTATCATCATTTTTCCTAAAATAAAGTGAGGTGGCGACTCTTGCAATTAAATTAAAGCTTCAAGAGGAAACCATTGTGTGGGAACCGAGCGCATTTCCAAAAGCGCATTTACATGAGGCACTCACCCGAACCGCTTTCATTGAGCGATCACATATCATTTCGCATTTGTTCGGCGTGTGCAGCTTTCGAGCGCGGGCTCTCACAGTGGCGACTCTGCTAGGGAATATTTTAAAAGTGGGCTAAACTCTAATCTTTATGTGTTCCATGATTTACTTGCCTTGCTTGGTTTGTATGCCCTAACCTTTGTTTTGTAGGGACATTCTTTTTCCCTCGCCCTCTTATTTGTATATATATACATGCGTGGTGGGTGATTCCCTTAAAAAGCAAAAAAGGAAAAAAATGTAAAGAATAAAAAAAAAAGGAAAGGAAATAAAATTTTGTTGTTTTCTTTAATTACTTTCAAAATCATTTTTCAAATTCATAGATACCTCACACACATGCACGTTTTGAAAATAACGTCTCGTAGAACCGTACAAACCCGAGAAGGTAACCCGAGGGTATGAGGGAGCTCATCGACTTCCCTATAGGGCCCGCGGTGTACATTCTCACCCCAAAGCGCGGCTATTAGTCGTTGCGATGGGTGTAAGCCAATCTTCCCCGTTACCAAGCCACGATGTCCATGTTTTCAAAAAATGACACGTCCCAGACTTCATGTCGGTTTTTGTCTAGCAATTTCACCTCAATCATTTGAGTTCCCAAAAGGGTTATAAACGACCTCAATTGTGGATATCACGTGGAATTCTTAGATTGACTTGAAATTGTAAAGACCCTCACATAGACCGTAACCGAATGGTGGATCCCCGAAAGAGTATAGGCCCTTCGCTAGGGGCTCGGACGGCCAATAGTACAGGTGCAAAATGTTGGTCCTATACTTTGGATACGGTATCCACTATTCCAAGATCTCATGCTAAAACGTGTCAAAACAAAGCAAGGTGCTTGTCCGGCTTTCATAAGTTTGTGCGTTGCTTGCGCTTCAAATTTTGAAAAAAAAAGAAATCCAAAAAACAAAAAAAAATTTAGCTTCTTTTGTACATAAAGCTTCATTTCCCGGGAATCTAAAATAGGTTTCCTTTTTTCATCCATCTTGTAGAGGGAGAATTTCTTCTTGTTCTCTAGCGCGACATTCGAGGTCCGTTTCAAGCACCACGTTGATCAAAGCTCTACTTCGGTCTTCATCATCAATCATGGCCAACAAAGGACAGACATCATCAAACTCGACTAAGGGTTTGCAGGACTTCGAGCTAGGGTATGCAATGGAACAGTGGTTGGAAAGGCGCTTGAATGATCACACCAATCGCATGATTAACCTATTCCAGGGGCATCGGGAAGAAATGTTGGACCTTGTGGCTACCCTTTTGAAGAAATTGGAGCTCAAAGATCTCCAAGCTCTCCAGTCCCATAATGTCAACCCCAACCCGAACTTTCACTCTACCCGAGATATGGGATTTGTGACTCGTAATGATATTTGTGGGGAAGCTAGCCGAATGGCGACATCAAACAATTTGAACCCTACTGCTCCGCTAAAGATACATGAAACTCCAGTGAAACCCACAGAAATCTGGTCACCAAGCGGTTCACAAAAGAAGATCGTTCAGACTTTGGAAAGGCCCGACATCGCCGAGCAGACTCGCATTTTCCTCAAGCACCTCCAACCGGTTTATGCTGAAAAGATAAAGTACCTTCCTTCCCCTGACTTCGCTTCCCTCCTAGGTGTGGGTTCTCGCATTGATGAGGATATTCGAACTAGAATCCTCAAGCCATATCCTTCTCCTGGATCCTATAATTACCAAACATCTGCTGAAGCTCCCACACCGAATGTGAATCATGTTTCTACCAATCCTGCACCGTCCTGGGTCCACACAGTTGGCCCTAATCAGAGATACTACAACAGAGCTTCCCCATGCCACAATCGAGATAGGTCAATTAATTCTATCAACAATCAGCAAAGGAATGGTAGAAACCGGAGAGAGAGGCAGTTTGATAATTCAACGCTTCGTTGTCCACTATTTTCCAGGGATTGGTTGCCCAAGGGGTATTGAAGCCGATAGAAGGATACCGCCCTGCCTAATCTGCCTCCAAAGAATTGGGATGCCAACAAATATTGTGCATACCACGTATCGCCTGGTCATGCGACGGATGATTGCTGGAATTTGAGGCATACTTTGCAAGATATGATCGAGGATGGGACGATCCAGAAGCCGCTCCAGCTAAATGTTGTGGTCGACCCCTACTGAATGTTTGACTCCTGTAAGGTATCCTAGGGGCTCACCGAATCCCAAGGAAGGTCTTCCCTTTTGTTTGGTGGCCGAACTTTGTTATGACCGAGGAGCGGTTACTTTTGTTAAATGTTAGAAGTGTGTTGACCCGTAAGGTCGTGCCTCCAGTATCTAGATCTCTTTTTGCTTATGACTGGGCTCACCGCCCCAACTCCTATTCGTGTCCCTTTTTGCGTATCACTTAGTAATGTGCTCACACATCTTCCTTGTCTTCTAAGTCTAGAGTGTGTCTTTGTCTTCGTGCTTTTATTTTCTTGCATGTCATGTAATATATGTTTTCAGTCAATGAACTTGCCTTATAACCAAGTGCTTTCTTAATTTGGACCCGCAAACAATTAATCTCACTTAATTAAAAGCAATCAATGAAATCTGAACAAATTTTAGACTGTGATTAATTGAGATGGGAACTAGGGCCGAAGGCAATCAACGAAGTTCACGAAGGCGATCGACAAAGTCATCCGACGAATGAAGGTTTCAGGGTGCAATCAAGGGCATGATCAGAGAGGCCAATCAAATAGCAAAGGCTGAAGACTATCAGTGATGCAAGTGCAAGTGTCGGCGATTTTCCTTTAATGTATGATTCATTGTAAATTCTCGCATATTGTATGTTTATGTTTTTGTAAATTTGTTGTATTCCGCACACTATGATGTTTCTTCATGAGTGCAAAAAAAAAAAAATCAAAATAGAGCAAAAAAGGGGGGGTCAAAAAAGAAAAAAGAAAAAAAAAAGAAGAAGCATTATTCATTTATTTCGGTACATATTCCATTTGCTTTATTGTTTAATTCAATTGTTTCGAAAAGGATATCACGACACTTCAAGTTTATGTGTGTGCCTTCAACGACAGCAGTTGGCAATTAATACTGAAGACTTTATCGTTCGTATCAAAGACGAGACAGGGACCGAGGGTCAGACCATTTCATGTGACACAGTTCCAAGGAGCACCGCGCATGCGAGGCCAATCTGCACTAAAGAAGATCTCGATCTTTCAACTTTGGGCAAAGCACCATCAACGACGATAACTGGTGGCTTTTGTTGGATACCAACATGCTCTACCAACCCCTTACACTGAAGGAGCCCAAGAACCAAAATCCAGACGGCCTCTAACGATTTATCCAATCTTGGAAAGCGAGACAATGACGAAGGCCTCTCATCAAATGAGGTCAACCTACGGCGCGAATCATATCACTTGCCCAACGATGTTCTCATGTCGATTTGTCACGGTCTAACTTGTGTTCAAATGATTTGTCAAGATATTTAATCATAATTAAAATGCTAATCCAATTTTAGAAGAGTCCATTTGATTTTGAGGCACTTGACCATTAACACTTGTTTAAGTCTTGAGTCTTTGATTTCAATGTGTGAGCATACTTTTCGCGAGTCTAGGGGCTTCCCCCTACTCTCGTCCTTCCGTCTTCTCATTTCTGCGCAAACACTATGTCGGAGATCCCATTGGGATTTCCATTTGCTTCCACAAAACACTGGCCTCGTGCCTTCCCCTGCCAAATCTTGCAAGTTGTCACAGCAAAAGAGACAAAGGAATGCTATTCTTTATATCTCAGAATCTTAAATGCTGTCAAGAGATGTCGAATGAATGAACACCAAACTGGGGCTGCATGTCAGAGTTTTGGGTTTTGTTTCAAGAGCAATGATGTGGCTGCATGACAATATGATTTGTTGAGAATGGTTGCTCCGGGTAACATGGAAATTCAGATGGCAAAATGCTAGAGTACAAAGCAACTCTCATTGACAGTTGATCCTTTGAAAGGACTCAGAAATGCAAAGATTAACTTTTGAGAATCATCATCAGTTTCAGTAACTCTCGAGATCGAGGATATCAAAGATGTGGGATAACTCTCATAGACAGTTAGGTCCCTTATGGGTGGATCATCAGAACACAGCGCCATCTCGGATTGATAGTATGGCCCGCAAAGCTCAAAGCTCGTTTCTTCGGCAACATCAGGATTGTGTCCCGCCGAACAACTCTCAAAGACAGTTGATTCCTTAAAGAAGGAGTATTGAATATCAGAAAACGTGAATTATGATCAGCAGCAAAGCATCAAATGTGGGATGAATCTCATAGACAGTCGGTCCCTTAATGTGGGAATCAATAGAAACAAAGTGCCATCTCAGATTGTCAGTATGGCCCGTGAAGCTCAAAGCTCTTTCTTCAGCAACATCGGGATTGTGTCCCGCCGAACAACTCTCAAATACAGTTGACTCCCTACCGATTGGGTATTGCATATCAAAAATTGCGAATTGCCTCCAACAACGAGACATCGAACATTTGAATAACTCTCAATGACAGTTAAAGACCCCGGAGGTTGAAATTCCAAAACGTGAAGTTGTCTCGAAGCGACAAATTGGATCAACATGAGATTCACTCTTCAAGTGCGACAAGAACTGCACATGCCAAATTCAGAGGCTTGTCCTATATTGACTGGGGCTTCCATAGCGAATATCTGAGGTTGATCCTTGGGAGATACTGGGGCTTCCATAGCCAACATCTGAGGTTGATCCTTGAGAGACACTGGGGCTTCACCAGCGAGAATGTTGGGGGTCGATGTCAGAAAGAACAAATGGGGCTTCTTCAGCCGACAACTGGGGATGACCCAATGATAGCATCCGGAGATATACCGTTGAGTAGTCTTGATCAAATGGGTGTTTGGAATTGACCTTTTGAGTGCTCGCGCTAGGCTTTCAACTCTGCTTCACCATACACATCTCCATTTTTGCAAAAATGCAAAAGTAACAATAAAGTGCGCAATCCATTTCATCTATGATTCTCCCTCTATTCATTCATAAATTTTCACTCATTAATTCATAATAAGCAAAGTTTAAGATGCAAGCAATGCACATGTGTCAAATAAAAGAAAAATCAAATGCAAAAAAAATCATCATGCATAAAAAGAGAAATTTGACTTTCACCCTTCAAAAGAAAAATGGTTGCAAAATGAAGAGGGAATGTATTCTTGTCCCAATCTTTCTCCGAATCTCTCGATCTTAAAGATTTCAATCCATGTATGTGTTCTAAAACTTTTGTTGCACATGAATGACACTCTCGAGCGCATTAATGTCGAAGATATATTCTGCTTGCTCTTGAAAATCTCTTGCAGGTACATGTCATCCACCATGCCGCATCATGGTCCTCACAAGAGGGTCCTCATCAATGTCAAGATATATGTTGCTTGCTCTTGAAAACCGCTTGCAGGTACACATCATCCATTCTACCACATCATGATCTTCACAAGAAGGATCCTCGACAAAGTCGACGCTCATGTTTCTGCGTAGGGAATGAAATTTCCTAATGCCCTTTCTGCAAAATCAGTTTGAGTTGCCAAATTCGAACTACGTTGGTCTGATTCTCGAAAGAGATACGTAGGCAGCTTGAATTTTCAGGCACGACCACATACTTGCAAAAAATCTTATGCAGGTACGAAGTTGGAATCACACAACGAATCACATCTTGGTTTCACAAAGAGGTTGCTCATTGCAAGCGATCAAAATCCCATAACAGTGGCAAAACCAAAGAGCTAACTTGCAGGTCACAACAGACAATGTTGATCGTGTAATTTCTCCTGATATATGTGAGACTGCGGTCAAAACTGAATGATTCCAACCCGGTATCAATTGCCAAGAGTCGCAGCGACTCCAGAAGCGGAGAAGCTTGATTGTGAAAAAAAATCAAAAACCCTTTTTAGGGTGAACTGGAATCCAAAATGAGGTTGCAGCACTCAAAACAGTACCGATGGATCACGCGAAGCGATGGTTTATTGCTTGATAAAGCACAAAAATCTCATCACACAGCAACTCAAAAGCCGAAAAATTTGGGTATGGCTCAGAATGCAGCGTATCCTTGAAATATACACGTGTTACCTGTCTTTGCTATTTTTTACTCGCAACTATACCGCTTGCCTCGACAAAATGCTATCTCTTGGTGACCCATTATAATGTGTGACCTTTGTTATTGGGTAATTATACCTTCCTAATGCACTCACCCCAAATCAATTTCAGTCTGAGAAAATTTAGATCTCACCTCCAATTATAGACAAAGCAATTTCGGTTTGAGAAAATGTAGATCTCGCCATCGATTATAGACAAATCCCCTTCGGCTTGAGAAAATTTAGATCTCGCCATCAAATCAATTTCGGCTTGAGAAAATTTAGATCTCGCCATCAAATCAATTTCGGCTTGAGAAAATTTAGATCTCGCCATCAAATCAATTTCGGCTTGAGAAAATTTAGATCTCGCCATCAAAAATCAATTTCGGCTCGAGAAAATTTAGATCTCGCCATCAAAAATCAATTTCGGCTCGAGGAAATTTAGATCTCGCGGCCAAAACTATGTTGCTCCACCTTGGTCATCTCGGGCGTCCGAGTTGTACCTCCCAGAACTACGCTGTGACTTGATTCCCATGGAGGGATACGTAGGCAATTCACCGTTGATACCGTTGAGCTCATTCGCCCATTCTCATAAAATTTTCCTCATGTTAACCTCCCCCGAACTACGTTTTGACTTGATTCCCCTAAAGGGATACGTAGGCTGCTCGAGAGAGCCCAGTCATTTCCATGTCAATTTCCTCCCCAGCAAAGAGACAACGCATCTCAATGCGACCCCCTGCATTTTAAATTTCAATAAACTTGAACTACGATTGGTCTGATTCTCGAAAGAGATACGTAGGTAAACTGGAAATCCGGTACCGACCATTGTTTGTCTGTGTTTGATTGCTTGTTTGAGTTAGAACTACGTAGGCTTGATTCTTGAAAGAGATACGTAGGAAGTCCTACTTTGGACCCTGCCGTTACACCCTAGACGAGATCGTTTGTCTCTTAGTGAATCTTAGAATCCCCTTTTCTTTACAAGGAGATTCGACGAGGGGCTCTGTAGATACCCCGATCTCGCACCTCTCATCAAACCCTTTTTATCGGTCTAAACCCTAAAATTGACCTAAGCACTCGATTTGGCTATGCAGGAGTGCCGTGAGCCTTATCGGTGTATCGAATGGATGAACGGACTTTAAATTCATGATCAGAGCGAAAAAACGCGTGAACAGGCATGTACTTCTAATTTTTGAGGTGCGGGACCCGAGACGGGGCCCGCACCCTTAGAACTGCTCGTTATCGTCCATTCTATGCATTTAAAAATATATATTTGTCATCCCTTGCTCATAAAATATTCCAGATAGACGGGCGTGACCACAAAATTATGTCAAACAACTTTCATGTTGGACTCGAGGACAACCGGGACACCGAAGCGCGCACGACGGAGCAGTTGCGGAGCTATGCCGGAACGGGAAAGATGGTTATTCACTTTGCAAAATATCTCAAAATATCTCAGAAAGTGGTCAAGAAGGGCAGAAAAAATATATTATTGTCGTTCCTAGCTTATGAAAATATTTCAGATATACCGGCCTGACCAGAAAAATATTCCGAGCAACTTTTGTTGGGTTTCGTAGTAACATGCGTAGCGGAAATAAGCATTCAAAATTTTTATGAAACCCAAAGCCCATAGATCCATTCATATGATTAAATCAAATACAACAATATGAATACTAGAAAAACTAACCCTTGATGACTTTGAATTTGGTCTTTGATCTTGGTGGAGAACTTGAAGCTTTAATCACAAAAGTAAGAACACGAACTTTGAAGATGATAAGCTTTACCCTCTAGCGGTATCCACACCATGAACGAATATCAAGAACACTTGATCTTGGTTGCTAGACCAAAATTGTGAAACACGTTTTCACAATCAATATGAACTATATGGTATTATGTATGTGAATTATTTTGTTCTTCAATCTAAGATATCTTAGAACAAAATAAAACTCTCTCAAACTCTTTGGAGAATTGCTCAAAAGCATTGGTCTTGATTCTGGCCGAATTTGGCTGTTTATATACAAGTTAGACCTATTTCAAATAGGAAACTTGTGTCTAAACCCGTCCAAAATTCTTTTCCAAATCAAATAAGGAAACCAGTCCCGACATGGTGTGCGGCCGCCCAAAACAGCTGTGCGGCCGCACATCTATCTGGAAGGTTTCTGGTACTAACTGACTCAAACTGTGCGGCCGCCCAACCCATATTGTGCAGTCGCACACTTGTCCAGATTCCCAAAGTTTCCAAAATTCCAATATAACCCTTATTTAAGATTCGTTCTATTGTGTGTGACCCTCTAGGATTACACTAAGTTGGCAATGGGTCCAAACATGAAACCATAAGATATGATTAGGTTCTAGCAAACCGTCATACCTACCCAAATAGTATAACTAGATACAAGTTCGCATTCCTTTAGAACATGTCAAAATCCCTTTTACCACAATGTCATTGAACACAAGTCATGGTCAGCAAGTCAACTTATTTTGTTCAATACTTTCTCGATTCCGAATATATTGATAATACAAATGTCATTGATCTAATCAATTCATTTGAGTTCGGCCGAACATTTTCATCAACATCATTCCTACGAGAGGCCCAAGCTTGACATCTCTCCGAAGAGGGACAAATCCATTTAGCTTATTATTCTTCCCTACGTGAATCCGATTATGCCAATCATACCCTTTATAACTTCCCGGTTAAAGGTAGCGTTTGAATATGTCAAACATAATGTTCATCAAGTGGAAGACTATAATAACTTCATGTCTAAGGATTCAAATGACATAACTAATATGAGATATATGTACGACATAGACCATGATATAAATCTCATACAGCGGGTCATGTCCAGTACCTTGTTCCAAACAAGTACCCATAAATCTAACATGATCATCCCATGATCATTTTAGCCTTTATGCTAGTGCTTAACAAGTACTAGGGACGGAGATTATTATAAGTAAACATGAACAACAATAATAATCAAAACATTTCTTTATTGATATGAAATAAATGATAACAATTACAACGTTTTTTAAACGTGCCTAGGGCACCACTACCAACAATCTCCCACTTGCCCTAGGCCCAATCTCCCATGTATCTAATACCCATGGACCTAACATGATCTTCATGTTTAGCTTGTGGAAGTCCCTTTGTTAGCGGGTCCGCGACATTGTCATCAGTAGGTACTCTGCATATATTTACGTCTCCCCTATCAACGATTTTTCGAATGATATGAAAACGCCTAAGTATGTGTTTGGATTTCTGATGTGCTCTTGGTTCCTTTGCTTGAGCAATAGCACCATTATTATCGAAATAAAGGTCTATTGGATTAGCAATACTAGGAACCACTTCAAGTTCAGTGATGAACTTCTTAATCCAAACAGCTTCCGTTGCAGCATCTGATGCAGCAATATACTCAGCTTCCGTTGTAGAATCAGCGATTATACTCTGCTTGGAACTCTTCCAGCTTACAGCTCCACCATTTAACATAAACACAAAACCCGATTGCGATCGACTATCATCTTTGTCGGTTTGGAAGCTTGCATCCGTGTAAGCATTTACCACCAGATCATCTTCCATTCCTCCATAGACCAAAAACGAATCTTTAGTTCTTCTCAAGTACTTAAGAATCGCTTTTACAGCCATCCAGTAATTTTCACCGGGGTCGGATTGGTATCTACTTGTTATGCTTAAAGTATAAGATACATCCGACCTAGTACAAATCATGGCATACATGATGGACCCAATTGCCGAAGCATATGGAACATCATTCATTTTCTCACGCTCATCTTTTGTCTTAGGACATTGAGTCTTGCTTAGAGAAACTCCATGTAACACCGGTAAGGTTCCTCTTTTATAATTTTCCATACGGAATCTTCTAATGACCTTGTCAATGTATGTACTTTGGCTTAAATCAAGTAGCCTCCTTGATCTATCTCTATTGATCTTAATTCCAAGTATATATGCGGCTTCACCCATATCTTTCATTGCAAAGCATTTTCCTAACCAAGTCTTTACGGACTGAAGTGTAGGAATATCGTTTCCAATGAGTAATATGTCATCCACGTATAAAATAAGGAATAGCACTATGCTCCCACTAATCTTCTTGTATACACAAGGCTCATCTTCGTTCTTGATGAAACCAAACTCTTTGACCGATTTATCAAAACGGAGATTCCAACTCCTTGAAGCTTGCTTTAATCCATAGATAGATCTCTGCAATTTGCATACCTTAGAATTTTGTTCAAAACCTTCCGGTTGTGTCATATACACATCCTCTTGCAGTTTTCCATTTAGGAAAGCGGTTTTGACGTCAATTTGCCATATTTCATAGTCATGATATGCGGCAATGGCAAGCAAAATTCTTATAGACTTTATCATTGCTACGGGTGAAAAGGTTTCATCATAGTCAATACCATGAACTTGCCTATAACCCTTCGCTACAAGCCTAGATTTGTAAGTATGCACCTTCCCATCCATGTCAGTCTTCTTCTTGAAGACCCATTTGCATCCTATGGTTTTTACACCTTCGGGCGGATCAATCAAGTTCCAAACTTGATTGTCTTGCATGGATTGCAATTCAGATTCCATGGCTCCAAGCCACTTGTCCGAATCAGGAGAAGACATCGCCTCTTGGTAGGTTGTCGGTTCATCATTCTCAATGATTTCCACCTCATTACTATCCGTTACGAGAAATCCATATCTCTCGGGCTCGGGTCGTAACCTACTAGATCTGCGAGTCGCTTGTGTATTTTGAACAGGTTCCACAACTCCTTGTGGTTCTTGTTCTTGTTCCACTATTGGTTCAATGTCATTTTCTGGGTCTCGAATCTCTTCAAGATTTATTTTACTCCCACTGATTTCTTTGGAGAGAAACTGTTTCTCTAGAAAGACACCAGTTCGGGCAACAAACACTTTGTTGTCCTCTCGGTTGTAAAAGTAATATCCTTTAGTTTCATTAGGATTTCCCACGAAAACACATTTATCAGATTTGTGTGCTAGTTTGTCAGAGAGAATTCTTTTGACAAAATCTTCGCAACCCCAAATCCTCATGAAAGACAAACTAGGTTTCTTTCCGCTCCACATCTCATATGGAGTCTTTGGTGTCACGCCCCGGAAATTCTAAAAATCCATAAATATAAAATTTACATAATATACATCTCCAAAATGCAAAATACCAAACCGGGCGCGTGAATTCAACTATGAAACCAATACCATCAAACGACACCTCAACGAGATTATAACTCGAAGACTAGAAACAAACGCGGAAGCAAGAACAACTATTAACAAAAATACCCAAAGTACAACCGTATATACAAAACACTGAGCGACTACGAACCCACAAATCTCACTACAATGATACATAAGGACTCCGAATATCAACTACCCCAAAGAAGGTCAACCTGCTCAGAAGATTCCCCGCTACAACGGACCTCATAACGCTACTACTTGCTTCCCTAGGGGGGGGGGGGTTAAGGAAAAACAAGGATAAAAGAAATGGGCTGAGATAAAATCTCAGTAAGTTACTAATGCAGCTACAAGGCATAATATCATGCAAATCAACGATATAACTGAACAAGTAAATCACATAACAACAAATGAGAAAGCTCCCTATCACCAACTGTCCCATACCAGTTGGAAATAACGACTAACTCATCATGCAGCACATAAGACTGAAATAAACACGTTACAAAGGATACTGAGCCAAGGTTTCACCAAACTGATAGAACAATCGCTGCGCAGCTTCAACCGATCAACCAATCAACAATAGCAGCATAACAGCTAAAGAGAACCCCGGTCAGAACCGACCAATCAATCAATCAACCAATCAAACCATCTTCGTAGTAGCATAACGGCTGAAGAGAAAACCCCGGTACCGGAACCAATAACAACAAGGGGACGATGACACACAGTCAAAGTCCAAAACCAATAACTATAATGCTCACAAAGGGGCTAGCTCATCTCACATCCAATGCCAATCTGGAGGAGGGTAATAATGGGGCAAAACAATGGTCAAGAATTATAATGGACTCAGCTCATTGCCATTATAATCTTTCGCATCGCCCGAAACCCACAAATACCAGCTGGACTTTCAAGTAAATGCCAAGTAATGAATACTAGCTCGATAAACAACCAAAGATTCCAAAGTAGGGAACCATACCAATTAATCACCATAAAGATACAAACGATTACTCAAGAAGAGTTCAACATCAATAAGTACAAGAAGTTTCTCATAAAAGAGTCCAACAACGATAAACGAGATTACTCATAGAGAGCCCAACAACATTGACCATTAAAACAAGACGACTCCAAGATAAGGCACATATCAAACACTTCCTAAAGATGATACCCACAAGTTACTCATAAAGAGCACAACCCAAACGGTCGCTCACAAATAGTACAATGACTATTACTAAAATTTCCCTAAACGTTTACTCATGAAGATGTAGTAGGACTATGAACTCAACCATCTCATCACACCTAGAATTCCAAAGTAGGAAATCAGAATGAATACACCTTAAGGTTAATCAAACCGTAGGTACCCAATCACCATATCACGCTTTATATTCGTTCATAAACGAACCAATTCTCAACACCCCGAACGAACCCAAAAGGTTAAACCTATTCATACATGATCACAAACGGACCAAACCCAACACTTTAGTGTTCCAAAACAACCCTCTAGGTACTATAGGATATCGCCTAAAACCTAGACTAAGTCTTACCCTAAAATCAATCCGATCAGTAAAATAGCTTTCAATTAAATGGTCTCAAAGTATGAAATCCTCACTCATATCGCAAATATGATCTCAACAACTCAACAAGGTCATTCAAATGGATTTGCAAAACTTGATCACAAAGGATTGATACAACTCCTCTTACCCTCAAACACCCAATAAAATCCCGAAGTATAAAACTTAGAACTTAACTGAACGACCTATCCCATCTTGTAGTACCCGAAGAGATCTTCGAAACGATAGTTTACACGCCTAAAACAGAGTTCGTACGAAGAAGTTATGGGCTCTGGAAGATAGACCTAAATTCTGGAAAAATTGGGCGAGCGGGCGCCTAAAAGGAGGCGGGCGGGCGCTCATTTAACCAGTAGGTTGGCCGAAGGAAAAAGACATGCGGGCGGGCGCCTGGCTCCACCCGGGCGGGCACCCGGTCTGGTTCTGGTCGGGAACAGCAGCTGGGTTCTACAATTTTCTTACCAATTTCACAAATTTCTCAAAATCAACCACAACCAAACTTTCCACCAAGCATAATCATGTACCAAAACAACTTATAAACTAGAAGGGGACCTAAACAACATCATCTATCAACCCAAACTAAGATTTAAATACCTACATTCAAAATATCACAAAAGATGATCCAATTGCAAATAATTTCCAAACTCAACCAAAATGACATATATATATGAACTAAAGCATTATATAAACTAAAGATGAACATTTAGCATAAAAATGGGGGAAAGCAACTTACTTGAATTTTATCAAAGTTGACGGAATTCGAAATTTCTTTGATCTCTACGATCCTAACAATGATCTAAACATTTTTCAAAGAACGAGCAATGAGAAATAATGAGAGGAAGATGACTAAAAAGAAGAGAGAAGGAGGAGAGAAATCTTACCTTTTCTACCCAACAATGGAGGAGAGAGAGAGGGAAATGTGCTGGGAAATGAGGGAGTGAGGGAGGAGAGGGGTGATGGAGGGAGTAAGTAGGATGATTTAAAGAATTTACACATAGACCCCCTCCCCTACACACTAACACAATAATCTTATACTCCCCACTAACCTTTAAGACCCAACACTCTACACTAGCACAATTAACCAATTAAATGCTAGACATAAATTATTATAACACATAAAATGCACACATAAATCATTAATTAAATAATAATTTAAACAACTAAATAAGAAATAAATAAATAATTAAATATTTATTACTAAGAAGTAGAGGCGGGTTTTCGGGTCGTTACAATCTACCCTCCTTAAAAAGAATTCGCCCACGAATTCACTCATCAAACTTCACAACACGCGGTCATAATGAGGCGACAACATATCGATTCTCCCATAGCACTCATAACCTCAATCGAGTACTCAACAAAATTTTCAGACATAGTCTCTATGACTCAAATAAACCAACATATATTAATCACATACATATCTCAGGTATACTCATATTAAACATTCTAAAGTTAACTTCCTCTTTCATACCGAATTTCACATTCTCAAGACTATCACTTGATCACCAATTCTGAGACATAGCTGATTTGATCCTAATTAGCATTACGCTCACCATCAACCCTTAAATCAACAACATCCATAAGTTTCATTTTTTTTTTTTTTTATATCCCAATAGTATTCGGAATCAATTCCACACACGTAGAATATTCTTTAAAATATATACATCGGTTCCAAAGGTTTCTTAATATTATAACAAGACCCAATAATTTTCCATAACACTCTGAGAAGTCTATTAAGATCAATATGATTCCACTACTAAAATCATCTTCCTCATGATAAAACATATTACAATTATAACCTTTGTATTTCTCAACCCACTTGTATTAACCAATATTTATCTTTTCGAAGAACACATAACCATTCAACATTGATAACTCATTAACATCATTTCTAAACTTGGTCCCACAAAAACAACTATAGCTTGCTAAGGCGATATCAATAAAACCACAATCAATCCCTAGTCATAGATAGCTCTATTTATTAACCCGAATTTTAGAATACTTACTCGAATGATCCAATAGCCACAGTTACTTTAGTTCCGTCTCTACCCGAATTTCCCAATTATCCACTTTAACCCATCATATAGTAAACTCACATAATGCTTACAACATAGTAATCTCTCTTACCGAACCTTCTTCAATCACTATCTTCACTCCTAACTAAAATCCATACCCAAGGCCAAGGCCAAAATTGAAGAATCCAAATTTCTCCTAAACATAATCCTCGAGATACTACAAACAAAATTCAGGGCCATGTGACAACTGTTCACTAAAACCCAAAAATGCCTTTAATATTGCTCGAGAAATTCTCACCTTCTCAAAATACGTCTAGTCCTTTAAACTTAATGCGCTTACCATCATTAATGGTTATATCTTCCACAATATACTCACAACTCGTATTGCTTTAACTCAACTCTAGTCATGTACTAAAATGATTCTAAAAGTACCATAACTCAACTTCTTAATATGACCCATAATAAATTAAGTATTTCCTCATACTAAACAATTCCGATGCACTCACGTAGATGTACTAAAAGTAAAGAAAGATCTCCTATCAAGAAATTCTCAAATTGAATCTTTAACTCGATTAACCCAATCGATACTATATGTTCACTGATTCACCTATCAGTATTGTAGCTTATCTTAACTCATCAAATAACCCAAGTTCTCTATCGGTCAAGCGACATATCGCACCCAGCATAAATTATACGCACGACTTAACATTAGTATTGCCAACTGAATAAGCTAAATTCCCCGCACACCTTATAATAAAGATTTTCTGATTTTCAATATAGAACCTGAGCATTATATATACTTAGTATGCTCCTAAACAAGTCAAACACACTAATATAGAATTATCCCCCACCTGTCGATGGCACCCAAGAAATTCGAGACACATTGAAAGCTGGGCCATACTACTTAACTCGTCAATATCCTGTATAGGTGACATAACCAAATCACCTTACCTCAATCAGTAGAAATCACGAAATTTCGTACTCGAGAATACACCTCAACATAAATCACTTAATAAGAACAAACATACGAATATAGCACAAGACATTTCCACTTTACGAAATAGGTACGTCCAAGCCTTCAAAACTCGCACTCTCGATTCCCAAGCCAACTAACCCCAATGGAACCAACACTATTAACACCAATCCTATACTTGATATACCACAAGAGAAGGAACACTCGACGTCAATATCACGACTTATAACTCAACCAACTTCTACCTTAACCTCATCCTTCATGAAAACTTAGTTTTCTAAACCGCTCAAACTTGTAACACCAAGTATTGAAACCTATTCAATATCAGAGTTCTTATTCTCTTTCAAGATCTAAAACCATTGCTCTGATACCAACTGTCACGCCCCGAAAATTCTAAAAATCCATAAATATAAAATTTACATAATATACATCTCCAAAATGCAAAATACCAAACCGGGCGCGTGAATTCAACTATGAAACCAATACCATCAAACGACACCTCAACGAGATTATAACTCGGAGACTAGAAACAAACGCGGAAGCAAGAACAACTATTAACAAAAATACCCAAAGTACAACCGTATATACAAAACACTGAGCGACTACGAACCCACAAATCTCACTACAATGATACATAAGGACTCCGAATATCAACTACCCCAAAGAAGGTCAACCTGCTCAGAAGATTCCCCGCTACAACGGACCTCATAACGCTACCACTTGCTTCCCTGGGGGGGGGGGGTTAAGGAAAAACAAGGATAAAAGAAACGGGGTGAGATAAAATCTCAGTAAATTACTAATGCAGCTACAAGGCATAATATCATGCAAATCAACGATATAACTGAACAAGTAAATCACATAACAACAAATGAGAAAGCTCCCTATCGCCAACTGTCCCATACCAGTTGGAAATAACGACTAACTCATCATGCAGCACATAAGACTGAAATAAACACGTTACAAAGGATACTGAGCCAAGGTTTCACCAAACTGATAGAACAATCGCTGCGCAGCTTCAACCGATCAACCAATCAACAATAGCAGCATAACAGCTAAAGAGAACCCCGGTCAGAACTGACCAATCAATCAATCAACCAATCAAACCATCTTCGTAGTAGCATAACGGCTGAAGAGAAAACCCCGGTACCGGAACCAATAACAACAAGGGGACGATGACACACAGTCAAAGCCCAAAACCAATAGCTATAATGCTCACAAAGGGGCTAGCTCATCTCACATCCAAGGCCAATCTGGAGGAGGGTAATAATGGGGTAAAACAATGGTCAAGAATTATAATGGATTCAGCTCATTGCCATTATAATCTTTCGCATCGCCCGAAACACACAAATACCAGCTGGACTTTCAAGTAAATGCCAAGTAATAAATACTAGCTCGATAAACAACCAAAGATTCCAAAGTAGGGAACCATACCAATTAATCACCATAAAGATACAAACGATTACTCAAGAAGAGTTCAACAACAATAAGTACAAGAAGTTTCTCATAAAAGAGTCCAACAACGATAAACGAGATTACTCATAGAGAGCCCAACAACATTGACCATTAAAACAAGATGACTCCAAGATAAGGCACATATCAAACACTTCCTAAAGATGATACCCACAAGTTACTCATAAAGAGCACAACCCAAACGGTCGCTCATAAATAGTACAATGACTATTACTAAAATTTCCCTAAACGTTTACTCATGAAGATGTACTAGGACTATGAACTCAACCATCTCATCACACCTGGAATTCCAAAGTAGGAAATCAGAATGAATACACCTTAAGGTTAATCAAACCGTAGGTACCCAATCACCATATCACGCTTTATATTCGTTCATAAACGAACCAATTCTCAACACCCCGAACGAACCCAAAAGGTTACACCTATTCATACATGATCACAAACGGACCAAACCCAACACTTTAGTGTTCCAAAACAACCCTCTAGGTACTATAGGATATCGCCTAAAACCTAGACTAAGTCTTACCCTAAAATCAATCCGATCAGTAAAATAGCTTTCAATTAAATGGTCTCCAAGTATGAAATCCTCACTCATATCACAAAGATGATCGCAACAACTCAACAAGGTCATTCAAATGGATTTGCAAAACTTGATCACAAAGGATTGATACAACTCCTCTTACCCTCAAACACCCAATAAAATCCCGAAGTATAAAACTTAGAACTTAACTGAACGACCTATCCCATCTTGTATTACCCGAAGAGATCTTCGAAACAATAGTTTACACGCCTAAAACGGAGTTCGGACGAAGAAGTTATGGGCTCCAGAAGATAGACCTAAATTCTGGAAAAAGTGGGCGAGCGGGCGCTCAGAAAGGTTCGGGCGGGCGTTCATTTAACCAGTAGGTTGGCCGAAGGAAAAAGACAGGCGGGCGGGCGCCTGGCTCCACCCGGGCGGGCACCCGGTCTGGTTCTGGTCGGGAACAGCAGCAGGGTTCTACAATTTTCTTACCCATTTCACAAATTTCTCAAAATCAACCACAACCAAACTTTCCACCAAGCATAATCATGTACCAAAACAACTTATAAACTAGAAGGGGACCTAAACAACATCATCTATCAACCCAAACTAAGATTTAAATACCTACATTCAAAATATCACAAAAGATGATCCAATTGCAAATAATTTCCAAACTCAACCAAAATGACATATATATATGAACTAAAGCATTATATAAACTAAAGATGAACATTTAGCATAAAAATGGGGGAAAGCAACTTACTTGAATTTTATCAAAGTTGACGGAATTCGAAATTTCTTTGATCTCTACGATCCTAATAACGATCTAAACATTTTTCAAAGAACGAGCAATGAGAAATAATGGGAGGAAGATGACTAAAAAGAAGAGAGAAGGAGGAGAGAAATCTTACCTTTTCTACCCAACAATGGAGGAGAGAGAGAGGGAAATGTGCTGGGAAATGAGGGAGTGAGGGAGGAGAGGGGTGATGGAGGGAGTAAGTAGGATGATTTAAAGAATTTACACATAGACCCCCTCCCCTACACACTAACACAATAATCTTATACTCCCCACTAACCTTTAAGACCCAACACTCTACACTAGCACAATTAACCAATTAAATGCTAGGCATAAATTATTATAACACATAAAATGCACACATAAATCATTAATTAAATAATAATTTAAACAACTAAATAAGAAATAAATAAATAATTAAATATTTATTACTAAGAAGTAGAGGCGGGTTTTCGGGTCGTTACATTTGGAACCGATTTAGTTGGAACTTGATTTAGTGTGAATGCAGCGGTTTCTAGAGCGTAACCCCAAAAGGATATTGAAAGATCAACTTGACTCATCATTGATCGAACCATGTCTAACAAATTCCGATTTCTCCTCTCGGACACACCATTCCATTGTGGTGTTCCGGGTGGAGTCAATTGTGAAACTATTCCACAATTCTTTAGATGATCATCACATTCATGACTCAAGTATTCTCCACCTCGATCTGATCGAAGTGCCTTAATACTTTTGCCAAGTTGTTTTTCTACTTCATTTTGAAATATTCTAAATATCTCAAATGCTTCACTTTTATGTTTCATTAGGTAAACATACCCAAATCACTATAGTCATTAGTGAAGGTTATGAAGTATTGAAATCCTCCCCTAGCATTGCTACTTAATCGTCAGCATACATCGGAATGTATCAACCCCAATAAGTCGCTTTGAAATCCTCCCCTAGCATTGCTACTTAATCGTCCGCATACATCGGAATGTATCAACCCCAATAAGTCGCTTGCCCTTTCACCTAGCTTGGTAAAAGGTGTCTTAGTCATTTTTCCAAGAAGACACGACTCACAAGTATCATATGACTCAAGGTCACATGAACCCAAGAGACCGTCCCCATGGAGTTTTGAGATACGCTTCTCATTAATATGACCAAGACGGCAATGCCACAAATAAGAATGATTTACATCATTAGGTTTAGATTTCTTATTTATATGATAGATATTTTCATTATTTTCATTCTTGACATCCAAGACATAAAGGCCATTAAATGAATTAGCAATACCATAAAGCACATCATTTAAATAAATAGAAAATTTCTTTTTCTCAATAAGAAACTTAATACCTTCATTATCCAAACAAGAAATTGAAATAATATTTCTACTTAAATCAGGAATATAATAACAATTGTTCAAAACAAGAATTAATCCGGAAGGTAAAGTGACTTCATAAGTCCCTACGGCTAATGCAGCAACTCTTGCTCCATTCCCCACGCGTAGGTCTACTTCACCCTCTTTAAGTAGTCTCCTATTCTTTAGACCCTGCACATTTAAACAAATGTGAGAACCACACCCCGTATCTAATACCCAAGAATCAGTGGTAGAAAGGAGAATATCTATCATATAGATACCTGAAGTCGATGCAGCCTTGCTGCTCTTCTTCTTCTTTTGCTCTTCCAAGAAAGCCTTGCAATTACGTTTCCAATGACCAATTTCTTGACAATGAAAACAGATTGCATCATTTTGTGAATCGGGTTTTGCCTCAGAAGCCTTGGGAACCTTTTCCTTGCTTATCTTGGGTTTGACAACTTTTTTACCCTTTCCTTTGGCACTAGCCTTCTTTCCATCATGAACCAAGAGCACGGGAGAACTTTTCTCCGCAATCTTCATCTCGGCAGTTTTAAGCATCCCATGCAACTCGGAGAGATTTTTATCCATTCCATGCATGTTATAATTCATCACAAACTGATTATAATTTTTAGGCAATGAATTAAGAATGAGATCCGTGGCTAACTCCAATAAGATTGGATAGCCAAGTTTCTCAAGGTGCTCTACATAACCTTTCATTTTCAGCATGTGAGGACTCACTTGTTGCCCTTCATTCATTTTGCAAGTAGTGAATGCAACAATGGTCTTGTACCTCTCTTGCCTAGCTTGTTCTTGAAACATGGCTTTTAACTCCACGCCTATCTCATAGGCTTCCAAATGTTCCAAACTTTGTTGGAGTTTTGAGCACATGGTAGCAAGTATGAGACAGCTTATATCTCTAGAATCATTACGATGTTTCTTGTAACTGTCTCTTTCTGCCCTAGGGGCAGTAGGTTCTGGTTCAGCAGGAAGTGGCCCATCGAGAATGTACAACTTATCTTCTTGCCTTAGAACAATTCTTAGGCTACGGATCCAATCCATAAAGTTAGTACCATTCTCTTGGAGCTTATCCTTTTCAAGGATCGATCGCAACGAAATTGATTGAGTGTTAGTAGTCATTATCTACAAATATGCAAAATTTCCAAAATTTAATAAGTATCAATTTTCATTAAAGAAATAAATAATGTATTTTTCAAACGAAAATACTCCCACTAAATTATATAACCTTCTTATATATCCAATGTATAATATAATTTAAATGAGTTAAGATCCCGCTTTAATTTAATTTTAAGTCCGCTAAGGCGGATTACACAAAATCAAATTAATTAGGTAGACAACTCTTGTCAATCATATCTCATATGACTCTTAGTTCCTTTTATGAGATTCTTTAAGAAATCCTATTTCAAAAAGCATGTTAAATCTCATCTTTGCCTAGGCTCAAAACTGTTTTGACGCCCAATTAAGTCCAACCATTTTAAAAGTGTAGTTAATGTGCCTCGCTAGGGCGTGCCCACATTATCTATCTTGCTCATACATAAATAAAGTCAATGCATCTCGCTAGGGCGAGTCTACATTAAATTCACTCATGCAATAACAAGTGTTTTAATCATGGCATGGCAATAAAAGACTTAAAACTTTCTTTGAAGGTTCATCACATATAGCATACAACACATTTATGAGCACATAATATAAACATGTTACGCATCAAGTTTAGCCACTAAATTAATCTCCATTAATTTAAGCATAATATTTATGTGTCATTAGTTTCTCTATAATTATGAGGATGAGACTATTTCAACTTTGATTATTATTTCCAAATCAAGACAACAAGAAGTGCGGTCGAAACTAAGCCATAAGGCATCCACAATTCCGCACTAATTCAAGAAACCAAGAAAGTAGTCCATGTGGCCGAAACTAAGAAATAGATGGTCTCGATGAACGTAGGCCAATTGCATCTACAATTCCACATGGATCTCCAATCATTGAATCAAGAACTTTGTTTCTCAATTTTAGCAATTATGAACTCTTCATAATTCTAACTTCGTTTTATCTTTGAAACTTTGACTATGATCAAGTTTGGGAAACACAATCTCGATGAACGCAGATTAGCCATCCAAACTTTGAACCAATCTTAGAGTCACAAGACTAAAACAAATGAAAGTCAAACCCCAAGATCCACACCCAAACCAACTACCCAAAACCCATTCCAGATCAGCAGGTCTGGCCTGGTTCTGTTACTGGTTTGGTTGGACCTTTTTGAAAATTCCAAATCTGATCAAAAGGCAAAAAGAATCAGCATTCTGATTGCATTGTGCGGCCGCCCAAAATTAACTGTGCGGTCGCCCAAACATGTGCGGCCGCCCACGTTATTTTGTGCAATCGCACAGGGGGATCAGAAGGCAATTTTAAAGTTCGAAAATTTGTCTCAAAATTGTTTTTCCCCGATTATTAAAACCATGATCCAATCAGAATTAATAATCAAACAATTCAGAATCCATCATAATATTAATTGCGATTGAATCGTGCGGTTAAAGTTGCAAAACAATAAACCACATAAAATCACATAACACATCAACATCATATAATCCAATATTCATATCATGCTAGGGAACATAAACAATTTATATACACACAACATGATCTAAATATTGAAATAATCAACATGAACGGGGCTCTGATACCACTGTTGGGTTTCGTAGTAACATGCGCAGCGGAAATAAGCATTCAATTTTTTTATGAAACCCAAAGCCCATAGATCCATTCATATGATTAAATCAAATACAACAATATGAATACTAGAAAAACTAACCCTTGATGACTTTGAATTTGGTCTTTGATCTTGGTGGAGAACTTGAAGCTTTAATCACAAAAGTAAGAACACGAACTTTGAAGATGATAAGCTTCACCCTCTAGCGGTATCCACACCACGAACGAATATCAAGAACACTTGATCTTGGTTGCTAGACCAAAATTGTGAAACACGTTTTCACAATCAATATGAACTATATGGTATTATGTATGTGAATTATTTTGTTCTTCAATCTAAGATATCTTAGAACAAAATAAAACTCTCTTAAAATCTTTGGAGAATTGCTAAAAAGCATTGGTCTTGATTCTGGCCGAATTTGGCTGTTTATATACAAGTTAGACCTATTCCAAATAGGAAACTTGTGTCTAAACCCGTCCAAAATTCTTTTCCAAATCAAATAAGGAAACCAGTCCCGAAATGGTGTGCGGCCGCCCAAAACAGCTGTGCGGCCGCACATCTATCTGGAAGGTTTCTGGTACTAATTGACCTAAACTGTGCGGCCGCCCAACCCATATAGTGCGGTCGCACACTTGTCCAGATTCCCAAAGTTTCCAAAATTTCAATATAACCCTTATTTAAGATTCGTTCTATTGTGTGTGACCCTCTAAGATTACACTAAGTTGGCAATGGGTCCAAACATGAAACCATAAAATATGATTAGGTTCTAGCAAAGCGTCATTCCTACCCAAATAGTATAACTAGATACAAGTTCGCATTCCTTTAGAACATGTCACAATCCCTTTGTCCACAATGTCATTGAACACAAGTCATGGTCAGCAAGTCAACTTGTTTTGTTCAATACTTTCTCGATTCCGAATATGTTGATAATACAAATGTCATTGATCTAATCAATTCATTTGAGTCCGGCCGAACATTTTCATCAACATCATTCCTACGAGAGGCCCAAGCTTGACATCTCTCCGAAGAGGGACAAATCCATTTAGCTTATTATTCTTCCCTACGTGAATCCGATTATGCCAATCATACCCTTTATAACTTCCCGGTTAAAGGTAGCATTTGAATTTGTCAAACATAATGTTCATCAAGTGGAAGACTATAATAACTTCATGTCTAAGGATTCAAATGACATAACTAATATGAGATATATGTACGACATAGACCATGACATAAATCTCATACAGCGGGTCATGTCCAGTACCTTGTTCCAAACAAGTACCCATAAATCTAACATGATCATCCCATGATCATTTAGCCTTTATGCTAGTGCTTAACAAGTACTGGGGACGGAGATTATTATAAGTAAACATGAACAACAACAATAATCAAAACATTTTTTTATTGATATGAAATAAATGATAACAATTACAACGTTTATTAAACGTGCCTAGGGCACCACTACCAACAACTTTCATGTTGGACCCGCGGACAACCGGGTCACCGAGGCGCGCACGACGGAGCAGTTGCGGAGCTAATGCCGGAACGGGGATAAGGAAGATGACTTGAAGCCTTAGTGACTCAAGGATAGTTAATGATCAAAAAAAAAAAAAAACCACCTCCCTCCTCCATATTATCACCTCCCTCATCCATTATCCAAACAAGAGGAATACACAATTCACACAACACACACACACTATCCATATATTCAGCCCTCCCTCTCTTCTTGCTATCTCTAGCAACCCTAAACACCCTCAATATCCCTCATAAGACCACCACCACACCACCATAGCACCACCACAACACAAACACTAAACAAAACCAAACTCTTTCAAACACTAAGCAAAAGCCTTAAGAAAAACACCAAAAAAGCCTTCCCTTGAAAGCAAACGGAGCACAACCTTGGTAATATTCTCATCTTGTAATCCTCTTAAGTGTAAGATGTAGTGTTTTATGTAATTTCTTGAGATATCTAGCCACCTTGTTAGGCTAGATCTCCATTTGATGTTTAAAAATCAAGCAATATTGGTACTCTTGTTGTTCTTCTCTTTAAATGATGATATATAATGGTATTTTGAGCTCTTGAGCATGCTATGCTATTGATATTGCGTGTATATATCATTCATATATGAGTATCAAGTCTAAGTTTGTGGTGGATTCAAGAGGTTTTCCAAAGAATAAACTTGTTTTCCCCTCATAAACCTTGAATCTGCCACCTTTTGTCTCATCTTAGTATAGAACCTCATGAAATCATGTCTAAATGCTTGAAGGGTTGTTATTTCATGTAAATAACATGTATATATATGTTCACCCAAAGTTTCATGTTCATAGCTTTTCATTTGAGTGAGTTTTGATAAGTATTTTCATGACATGTGTGGATGTCCAATAATCTGTCCATGTTGCACATTTGTGCCTTGTTGCTTTGTTTATGCATAGAAAACGTGGCTTTTGGTCCTAGACCACAAAATAGATTTTGTTCTACACAGAACAAGGAAGATTAAAATGTAAATATAATATTTTTACCCTGAGTGGAAGAGGTTCTTTCCATTTTTTGTTTCAACTCTCTGTTCTCAGATTAGCATGTTTCCTGTTTTGATATCAAAATGTCAGAAGTATTTTGGGTGACTTAAAATTTCTTGATGGCTTTGAAAATTTTCATATATAAACTTTGAGATGTTAGGAACAACTTCCATGTTAAGTGTTTTCCATGATTACCTTTTTTTCATTATTCAAAAAATGGATCTTTTATGGATGTATGAAAATCTGTCAGACTGGGCTGTGGAAAGTATCATCTTGCATGCCTTATTTGGACACCATAAATTACTCATAAAATCATAATAAAAATCATGGTATATTTTTAATGTGTTAGGAAGTTTTCTTGACCTTTACTTTACAGATTGAGTGAGTACAAGAACAGGTACACAAAGAATAATGGACAGCAGTCCCTAAAAATGCTTGGGGACGGACTTTTGGACATTTATTTGTTTTGGGATTTGTTTCCCTTTTGTACACCAATGTAAATATTAATCCCCCACCCCTTTATGTGTTTGTTTTGCTGTATATAAATGATAAAACCATTTTCAAAACCGAGTGGGAGTCCACCCAAACCGACTCTCATTTGTGAAATAAAAGCAAACATTCCTAGAATAGGAAGACTCCCATATGTTAAATCAACATTTTGTTAGGGCATAAAAGAAAAGCATAAAAAGCATAAAATGAATCTAAGTGGCATGCATAATAGAGACCATCACGGGCGAGGAGAGTGCTTAATCCCTTCTCTTCTCGTAACTTAGCCCCCGAACCCACTTTCTCTAAACAAAAGGTTTTATCGTCATTTTTCCTAAAATAAAGTGAGGTGGCGACTCTTGCAATTAAATTAAAGCTTCAAGAGGAAACCATTGTGTGGGAACCGAGCGCATTTCCAAAAGCGCATTTGCACGAGGCACTCACCCGAACCGCTTTCATTGAGCGATCACATATCATTTCTCATTTGTTCGACGTGTGCGGCTTTCGAGCGCGGGCTCTCACAGATTGCTCCATCCTGGACTGCGCAATGTCGTACGTTCTCCATTTATGATTGCTCCATCTCAGACTGCGCAATGTCGTACGTTCTCCATTTATGATTGTTCCATCCCGAACTGCGCAATGTCGTACGTTCTCCATTTATGATTGTTCCATCCTGGACTGCGCAATGTCGTACGTTCTCCATTTATGATTTTTCCATCATGGATAGCGCAATGTCATATGTTCTCCATTTAAATTATGTTGTAACTCCCCAGAACTACGCTGTGAGTTGATTCCCACAAGAGATACGTAGGCAGTTCATGCAATTGAGCTCAGTCGCCCGTTCTTATAAACAATTGCTCATGTCAATCTCTTCCCCAGCAAAGAGACAACGCATCTCAATGCAACCCCCAGCAAAGAGACAACACATCTCAATGCTATTCTCTGCAATTTCTTGTTTTTAATAAACCTGAACTACTATTGGTCTGATTCTCGAAAGAGATACGTAGGTAAACTGGGAATCCGGGTTCGACCATTGTTTGTGTTTAGTTTGATTGTTTGTGTGAGTAGAACTATGGAGGCTTGATTCTCGAAAGAGATACGTAGGAAGTCCTACTTTGGACCCTGCCGTTACACCCTAGACGAGATCTTCTGTCTCTTAGTGATCGTCGAATCCCCTTTACATTACAAGGAGATTCGGCGAGGGACTCTGTAGACACCCCGATCTCGCACCCCCCAACAAACCCTTTTTGATTGGTCTAAACCCTAAAATTGACCTAGAGCCCCAGATTTGGCTACGCAGGAGTGTCGTGATCCTTATTGGTGCATTGAATGGATTAACAGACTTCAAATTCATGATCAAAGCGAAAAAGCGAGTAAACAGACATGTACTTCAATTTTTGAGCTGCGGGACCCGAAATGGTGCCCGCACCCCTAGAACTGCTCGTTACCGTCCATTCTGTGCATGTGAAAATATATTATTGTCATCCCTTGGTTATAAACATATTTCAGATAGACGGGCGTGACCACGAGATTATTTCAAGCAACTTTTATGTTGGGACCGCGGACAAGCGGGACACGGGAGTGCGCACACACAGACAAAACTTGGGCTGTTGCGGAACCAATATTGGAGCAAGAATTGTGGTCAAGCATGGCATGATGACACCCAACCCCCAGCCAGCAAATGGCTACAAGTGGGTGGACAATTAAATAGGGGATGGTCCAATCGAGGCGAGACACGTGGCGAATCAAGATTGCCTAGATCCTGACTCACCACCGTACGCCACCTAGGGAGGAGTACGGGCAACATGGAGCCGTACGGCTTCCTTGTCTGGTATCAGCCTTTGTTGAAAATTGCTCCTTATCTCCAAAACCATTATAACCCCTCAAATCACTTCCATCCGGCCATCAACTCACCACCACTCCTACATACCCCTACTAAGGGGAATTTTGGTCAAGAATAATGAGCTCCCTCCTCCATATACTCCATTCTTGATCCCATTTGAAAAAGGGGGCACAAGAGAGAAAAAAAGAAAAGAGCAAGGTTGATCATCTTTCTCTACATATTCATAGCCCCACCATCAAACCACCACTACTCCACCATCAAACCACCACCACTCCACCACTCAACCACCATAATATCACTCTAAATACATACAAAGCAAGCAAACAAGCTCACAGCAAACACTCAACCCAAACACAAACACAATCACCTCTAAAAAAGCAACCAAAAAGTCTTCCCTTAGAAGCAAAGGAAGCACAACCTAGGTAAATCTCTTTCTTGTAATCCTACACGTAAAATGTATCTCTTCATATAGTTTGTTAATAGGTCTAGACACTTGTTAGGCTAGACCTCCATTGTTGAACCAACGATGTAATATTGGTGTTCTTTGCCATGTTCTTGTTAAGCAAATGTTTGTAATGTTATATCTTGGTTGTTTTGCCTTATTATTGTTGTAGATATTGTATATATCTTGTATATTATATATGTTGTACATGTTAAATGTTCATTTTTGTGGATTTGGGGAGATTTTCCAAAGACTATCATGTGTTTTATATAAAACCCCCAAATCTATCCTTGTTTGTCTTTCTCAAAGTAAAACATCATCAATACATTCCTAAATAGGTTATTTTCCATTCCTTTGTGTCAATAACATGTATATCTATGCACACACAAATTTTCATGCCCATAGCACTTCATTTGGTTAAGTTTTGATGTTTGTTTTCATGATGTATGTGTCTGTCCAGCAAGTTTAGAGTCCAGACCACTCTGTTTTGTCACCTCTATTTATCATATAAAACGTGGTATTTTGTCTTTATCCATAAAAGAGTTTTTTTTTTCTACACAGATAGAGGAAAATGATCATGTAAATATCATATTTTTACCATGATTGTAACTAGTTCTTTCCATTTTTTGTTTCAACTCTTTGCTCTCAGATTGATGTACTTGCTGTTCTGACATCAAAATGTCAGAGGTATTTTTATATGCTTAAACTTTCTTTCTGGACTTTCAACTTAGTATGCTTAATTTTCAATATGTTATGAACAAGTTTCATGTTTGGTGTTTTCCCTAATTCCAATGTTTTCATGATGCAAATGGTAGATCTTTTGTGGGTATGCACCATTTTTCCTGTTCTGACTGCTTATGAGTTCCTCTTGCACAACTTGTTTGGACATCATAAAATGCTCCTAAAATCAACATAAAAATAATGTGTGTTTTTTACCTGTTAGGAAGAAGTAATCACCTTTTTTTTTCAGATTGCATAGGTTTTGAGATAGGTACATCAAAGAGAATGGACGATAGTCCATAAGCTGAACATAAACTTGAACTTGGACACATATTCTTTTTCATGGGATTTGTCTCCCATTTGTTCACCATTGCACATAATAACCCCTCCCCACTCTTTTTGTGCTTTCCTTTACTTGATATGAATGCACAAAACCATTTCAAAACCAAGTGAGAGTCCACCCAAACCGGCTCTCATTTGTGAGTTTAAGCAAACATACCTAGAATAGGAAGACTCCTTTGTACACTAATCACCACTTTTTGTTAAGGCATAAAATGAACTCAATAGGCATGCAAGCTAGAGACCATCACGGGCGAGGAGAATGCCTAACCCCTTCTCTTCTTGTAACTTAGCCCCCGAACCCACTTTCTCTAAATAAATGTTTTGTCTTATTTTTCCTAAAATAAAGTGAGGTGGAGACTCTTGCAATTCTTTTAAAACTTCGAGAGGAAACCATTTGTGTGAAACTGAGCGCGGATCGAGAGGTTTGAGCACGGGCTCGCACAGTGGAGAAGATCAAGTACCTCCGAGATATGGGCTAGAACAGTTCTTAAAGATAAAACCAATAGGCTTTGACGGAGAACCAGATGTAACAAAGGTGGATTGAATCGATGGAAAAGATCTTTGATGTTCAGAGATGTTTTGATGAAGATTAAGTCAGGTTTGCTACTTATAAATTGAGTGGAGCTACTGAGTACTGGTGGAAAGCTTTGAAAACTTGTTGGGATGAGACTCATGTACCCTATACTTGGGAAATTTTTCTGAAGAAATTCAAGGAACATTTCATTCCCCGGGTGGATCAAGACAGGAAAGAAATGGAGTTTCTCTACTTAGAGCAAAATGTTATGTCTGTGGCTCAGTATACATCTAAATTCACAGAGTTATCCATGTACTATACTCATCTAGTTGCAACTGAGGAGAGGAAGGTAATGCGATTTGTGAGAGGATTGAGAACTATGATCTGAACTCAACTGGTATTTCACAAGTTACAGGATGTTCAAGATGCAGTTGATAGAGTTTATCAAGTGGAACACGATATTGAAGAACATAAGAGGAAAGTTGAACTATCAGGTGTGGGAAGGCAAGGAAGACCTCAACTATAGTACGGTGACAATCGAGGAGGTCAGGGAATATCATTACAAAACAGAGGACAACCTCAGGAGCAATTAATTGCCATCAATCAAGGTAACACTTCAGGAAATCAAAGTAGAAGAAGTTGGGTAAGTGCTTGAATTGTGGTCAGTTTGATCATTTTTAGAGGGATGCTTCGGGAAAGCCTAAAGTGCAGGGTCGTGTTTTTGTTATTAATCAACAGCAGGTTTCAGATTCTTCTGCCATGATAGGAGGTATAATTTTTATGTCTAGTTGAGGGCACGTGCACTTATAGACCCCGGCTCATCGCATTTTTATGTGTCTGTGCATTTTTGCATCTCGGTTACATTTGTCTCCGGAGTCTCTACCTTATGTGTTAGAGGTGTCCACTCCTATGGGGGAGTGTTTGGCTGATAGCGTGTTGCGTACTGGTGATGTGCATATTCGGGAGCATGTTTTATTTGCTGATTTAGTTGTTTTGCCATTGCAAGATTTTGATATTATCTTTGGAATGGATTGGGTAAATAATTACCATGCTTTAGTTGATTGTTATAAAAAGGTGGTCACATTTTCTATTCCTGATAGACCTGAATTTATTTTTGAGGCTGCTCTTTTGGGTAGGGGGATTCGTATTATTTCTTATGTGAAAGCTAGGAAGTTGTTACACCGAGTTGTGTGGGATTTTTGGCCAGTGTTCTCGATACTACTAAAAAGGTTGCTTCAAATAGAGGATGTGCATATTGTTAAAGAGTTTCCTTATGTGTTCTCTACTGAGTATTTTATGCCTCCCGATAGGGAAATCGAGTTCTGTATTGATTTATTTCCAGGTACTACGCTGATATTTGAGGTACCTTACAGAATGGCTTCAGCTGAATTGAAAAAGTTGAAAGTTCAATTACAAGAGTTACTTGATAGTGGTTTTATCCAACTCAGTGTATCACCATAGGGAGCTTCTGTATTGTTTGTAAAGAAGAAAGATGAGTCATTGAGACTATGCATTGACTACAGGAAGTTGAATCAGGTGATTGTAAAGAACAATTATCCTTTGCCTCACATTGATGATTTATTTGATCAACTTCAAGGGTCAGATGTCTTTTCGAAGTTAATATTGAGGAGTGGTCGGGTTAACTAATGCTCCCGTTGTTCTTATGGATATGATGAATCGGGTTTTCAAACCTTATCTTGATACCTTTGTGGTTGTCTTTATTGGTAATATCATTGTTTATTCTAAATCTCGAGAGGAACATGAACAACATTTGCGAATGGTTTTGTCTGGACTCCGATGGAAGCAGTTATTTGCGAAATTTTCTGGGTTTAGCGGAGCATTATTGAAGATTTATTGAGGGGTTTTTTAAGATTGTTACACCATTCACTCAGTGGACTTAAAAGAATGTACCATATATGTGGGATGAAAAATGTCAAGTCAGTTTTGAGGAATTAAAGAAAAGATTGACCACTGTACTTATTCTTGCGTTACCTAATGGGAATGATGATTTGGTTATTTACAGTGATGCTTCGAGGAAGTTAACTCCTTGCGAACAGAACTATCTGATCCATGCCCTGGAACTTGTTGTGATTGTTTTGCGTTACATAAGTGGAAACATTATCTTTATGAAACAAAGTTTGAGATTTTTACAAATCATAAGAGTTGAGATATCTTTTCTCCCAGATAGAGTTGCACAACCGACAGCGTAGGTGGATGGAACTTTTGAAGTACTGGTGTCCTCATGAATCGAGACATGGAGTTATGTTTGCGAATAATAGAGTATTGCCAACTTTAATTCAACAGATAAAAGATGTTCAGAAGGATGACTCCGAGTTGAGAAAATTAGTGAATAAAATCGAGGATAGAAAATTTGAATATTTCTCTCATAGTCCTGAAGGAGTATTAACTTATAGATGGCAGTTATGTGTACCAACATTGATGGAATTAAACGCCAAGTTTTTGATGAGGGCCACAAATCTAAGTATACTATTCATCCCAGGAGTAGCAAGATGTATCATAATTTGAAGCAGCATTTCTAATAGAATAATATGAAATGGGAAATAGCGGATTACGTATCAAGTGTTTGACTTGTCAACAGCTTAAAGCTGAACATTGAAGACCCACCGGTCTACTTCAACCTCTAAAGATACTTGAGTGGAAATGGGAACATGTCACGATGGATTTTGTGTCAAGGTTACCTTGTACTTGAAAAAAGCATGATGCAGTTTGGGTAATCGTGGATAGATTGACAAAATCCGCTCACTTTCTACCTATTGAGATTGGCTATTCGATGGAAAAGTCATAATGGGCTTTTTGAAATTATAGAAAGAGTTGGAGATCTTGCGTACTATCTTGCGTTGCCATCTTCTTTGGGTAAATTCATAACATGTTTCATATCTCCGTGCTTCATAAAAATTTGTATGATTCATTTCATATGTTATCAGAGATACAAGAGGATTTAGAACCTGATATGTCTTATATAGAGCAACCAGTTCGAGTGATTGATACCAAAGTTCAAGAATTGAGAAACAAGAGTATTCCGCTTGTTAGAATGGTATGAAGGAATCGTAATCTTGAAAAGTCAACTTGACAGCTTCGGGAAGAAATGGAAAGGAAATATCCCTGGTTGTTTGATTCGTTTGGTAAGTAACCCTAAAATTCGGGACGAATTTTCTTTAAGGGGGAGTGATTGTAACGACCCCAAAACCAACCTAATTTTCTTAACTTAAAATGGAACTTTTATGTGAATTTTATGTGTTAGAAAATATTTTTATGACTTGCACATATTGTTTGATTAATTGTGTTATTTACATAGTTAGTAGTAATAATGGTTAAGGGAGTTAATTGAATTAGTTGAAACTATAGGGTCCTTAGTGGAATTTAAAGTATAGGGGTTAAAGTGTTGAAAATGAAACTTGAGTGACCCAAGTATAAAAATGGGGCAAAAATCTCTTTATAACTTATTCTTATCACTTCTCTCTCTCTGTGTAGATTATACACACACACACACACTAAAATTTTACTCTCTCTGGTTCATGGAAGAAATAGGTAAGTTTCATCCTATTTTAATTTCTATCTTTTTAATTACTTATCCGTTTAAAAACTAATTATATAAAAATGATCAGGGCGTTGAGTAGGTCATTTCTACCCGATCAAATATTATTTCTGCGATACTTTTTCCCGAAATAGGTAAGTTACTAATTCCCCTTTTAAATTTTAAAATGGTCATATATGTTATATTTAATACTTGTGATTGTTATTTTTGTGATTTGGATAATATTTGTGATACTTGTAATTTTGGGACAAAGGGAGTATTAATATACTGTGAAGAAAAACAATGGTTTAGGCTTAAAAGTAGGGTCTTGGGTATTGCCTAGTTGTTAGTAAAGGTATACTTATACTTTTGGGACGGTAAAATATTTAAATGGAATAAAAGAAAATTATTCTATTATTTGTGGGACGGTAAAAAGAAAGAAATAAACTTGAAAGTAAAGTTTTTGGCATGTATTGCACTCCTGGGTATTGTTAGTATTATTAAAATGCTAGTGAAAGTATACTCCTACGTTTGGGACGGTGGAATAGTAGGAGTAAAATTTATTCAAGTTTTGGCATGCGAGGTGTGTTGGGCGGCCGCCCAAATCGGGCGTGCGACCGCACACTTATCTGGAAGGTTTTTGTTTTGGAACAGGGCATTTTGGGCGGCCGCACAGGCTGGTGTGGGCGACCGCCCAGGGCTGCTGAAAAGTTTGAGTTGTTTCAATCCAAATGATTTAGAGTTCAATCTTGGTCTAGGTCTTAGGTGATATCCTAGAGTAACTAGAGGGTTGTTGTGGAACACCCTAGTGTTTGAAATCGGTTCCTTTGTGAACATAAGTGTTGTGGAATTTGACTGAATGTAAATTGGATATTGTTGAACATCTCTTGATGTGGTTTGGATTGGTTCATTTTTGTGATGTGTTTGGCTTGGTTCCCTACTTTGGAATCATAGCACCCGGTTGCTATTTAAGCAAGTATTCATTACTATGCTCGTGTTTAAAGTCCAGCTGGTACTTGTTGTTGAGTCAGGCAGTGGGAGAATTATAGTGGCACAAGTTAAGTTCACTATAAGGTTTTCCATTGGTACCTTGAGTCAGGTAGTGGGAGAATTATAGTGGCACACGAGCCAAGTTCACTATAAGGTTTTCCACTGTTGCCTTTTCTGTTTTCCTCAGTCCAGATTGGCCTTGGATGGGATGAATTGCTCCCTTGCGTGAGCCTTGGGTTATGACTTTGTGTCATATTTCCCCCGTTGTTACTTTGGTTCTTATGGTTATGGTTGGTTTTCGGGATCCCGGCTTCAGCTCTTTGATGCTGCTCAGTTGATACCTCTCAGATGGTTATATGTTTGATTCGAGAACCTTGGCTCAGTATCCACTTATGAGTGTTTATTTCTGCCTTATGTGTGGTGTGATGAGTTGGCTTTGCCTCTCATGTTATGTGCTAAATAAATGTTTATTGACATTGTTCAATTACGAGTATCATTTCAGCATGTAACGTAGTTGCATTTTAGTAGCTTACTGAGATTCATTCTCACCCCTTATTTGTTTACTGTTTTAGATAAAGGCGAGTTCAGGGGATAGGTCACTTCACAAGGGAGGACGTCGGGTTGATAATCCATTTTGGAAAGTAAGTGTGGTTTAAAGGTTGCATTATATAAATGTATAACCTTTAGGGTAGTGTACCCGAGACTGTATCCGTGTATCACCTGTTTTGTTAAAGTGTGGTAATCGTACATTTGTATAAGAGTTTGTAAGTCTTCGGGCTAAGTACTTTCGTTTGTGAAAAAGTTTGTGTGAAAGTTAAATGGAAGTCTTTGAACTTCGAGTGTGGATTTTGTTAAACTTTATGAAAGTATATTTCGAAAAAAATTCTAAAAGTGTTTTATGACGTCTTCCAATCGTGTCCCGAGCGTGGGTCCAAGTAGGACCACGGGTCTGGGGCGCGACACCACTTGTTAGGCTAGACCTTCATTGTTGAACCAAAGATGTAGTATTGGTGTTCTTTGCCACCATGTTCTTGTTAAACAAATATTTGTAATTTTATATCTTGGTTATTTTGCCTTGTTATTGTTATAGATATTGTATATATCTTGTATATTATCTATGTTTTACATGTTTAATGTTCATGTTTGTGGATTTGGGGAGATTTTCCAAAAACTATCATGTGTTTTATATAAAACCCCCAAATCTGTCATTGTTTGTCTTTCTCAAAGTAAAACATCATCAAGACATGCCTAAATAGGTGAGTTTCCATACCTTTATGTCAATAACATGTATATATATTCACACACAAAGTTTCATGCCCATAGCACTTTATTTGGTTAAGTTTTGATGTTTGTTTTCATAATGTATGTGTCTGTCCAGCAAGTTTAGAGTCCAGACCACTCTGTTTTGTCACCTTCATTTCTCATATTAAACCTAGTTTTTTGTCTTTGTCCATGAAAGAGTTTTTGTTCTACACATATCGAGGAAAATGAGAATGTAAATATCATATTTTTACCATGAGTGGAAATAGCTCTTTCCATTTTTTGTTTCAACTCTTTGCTCTCAGATTGATGTACTTGCTGTTCTGACATCAAAATGTCAGAGGTGTTTTTATATGCTTCAACTTGCTGTATGGACTTTCAACTTGTCATGCTTAATTTTCAGGATGTTATTAACAAGTTTTGTGTTTGGTGTTTCCCTAATTTCCACGTTTTCATGATGAAAATGGTAGATCTTTTGTGGGCACGCACCATTTTTACTGTTCTGACTGCTTATGAGTTCCTCTTGCACAACTTGTTTGGACATCATAAAATGCTCCTAAATCAACATAAAAATCATGTGTGATTTTTAACATGTTAGGAAGAATTACTCACCTTTTTTTCCCAGATTGCATAAGTTTTGAGACAGGTACATCAAAGAGAATGGACGACAGTCCATAAGCTGGACATAAACTTGAACTTGGACATTTATTCTGTTTCATGGGATTTGTCCCCCATTTGTTCACCATTGTACATAATAATCCCCCACCCTTTTTGTGCTTTCCTTTACTTGATATTAATGCTCAAAACCATTTTCAAAACCAAGTGAGAGTCCACCCAAACCGGCCCTCATTTGTGAGTTTAAGCAAACATACCTATAATAGGAAGACTCATTTGTACACTAATCACCACTTTTTGTTAAGGCATAAAAACGAGGCATAAAATAAACTTAAGAGGCATGAATGCTAGAGACCATCACTGGCGAGGATAGTGTGTAACCCCTTCTCTTCTCGTAACTTAGCCCCCGAACCCACTTTCTCTAAATAAAAGGTTTTGTCTTCATTTTCCCTAAAATAAAGTGAGGTGGCGACTCTTGAAATTCTTTTAAAACTTCGAGAGGAAACCATTTGTGTGAAACCGAGCGCGGATTGAGAGGTTCGAGCATGGGCTCGCACAGTGGCGACTCTACTGGGGATATTTTCTAAGTGAGCTAGACTCTAATTTTTGTGCATGCCATGCTTTATATGCTTTGCCTTGTTTGTATATATTTATGCCTAACATCTTTTTTTAGGGACATTTCTTTTACCTTTTATGTGTATATATGTGTGGTGAACGTTTCCCTTTTAATGAAAAACAAAAAAAACAAAAAAAAACTTTTTTCTTTCTTGCTTTTAAAAAAAATCATTTTCAAAAGTATAGATACCTCACACACATTCACATTTTTCGAACTCGCGATTTTAGAATCGTACAAACCTTAGGGAGTGTTACCCGAGGACATAAGGGAGCTCATTGACTTCCTGATAAGGTCCGCGCTTGACATTCCCGCCCCAAAGCGCGCCTACTTGTCGTTGCAATGGGTGTAAGCCTAGCCTTCCCTTCCCGATAGGGTCCGCGGTTGAATATCCAGGTTTACCGCTTAAGCAAGTCGTATTGTTCAATTGTGATTGGTTTGATCCTACGGCTGTGGGTATAAAGGTTGATCCTCACTATAAGCTTGTGGAGATAAACCATAAGCGTAAATTCAATCGATACGAACCTTTTATACTCGCTTCCCAAGCTACGCAAGTTTATTATTGTACATATCCAAGTTTGAAACGAGACAAGGTAGATTGGTGGGCTGTATGTAAGATTAAAGCCAGGTCAACTGTTAAATTCATTGAGGAATCCATGTCGGCATCCTTTCAAGAGTAAACCATTGATATACATGATTCTGTGCATGTCGATGATGATAATGTCCGTTTAAATGATGTTAATAATGCTATTGTTGAGCTTGAAGATGACATGAATGTAAATAATGATGAGGAAGACTTAGATATTCTCGATGATATGAATGATACTACAGAGTACGAGTTTGACACTAGTGAAGAAACGAGTGATAAAAGTGAAGATATTGATTTAGGAGATAGTGAAAATGATAATTCAGGTTAGTTGTAGTTATATTTTGTTTTTATTTTACCTTAATGATGAAACTGGTGCTCTTATTATTTAATATTTTCTAAAATGATAATTTAGGTCAGTTGTAGTTAGATCTTCCAAGTAGGTGTCTTATCATTTAATATTTTTATGTTTTCAGAAAGGTGCTCTTATTATTTAATATTATATGATTTTTTTTTAACATCAAATGCCTAGAGGTAAAGGAAAGCGAGTAATGCATCAAAGTCAGCGGAGGGACATTAGTTCTTCCTCTTCAGCTGATGTTGGGATCTTGGAGGATCATTTTACAGACACTCGTCCATCAAACACTCCTAGCCCATCACAGGGGACGCCTGCTCCCTCCTCAGCTGCTTCTGCCATAGTTGAGACATGTAGTGATCTACCTCTTGCTTATCTATCTTATGGCAAGTGATATACTTTTATTTATTCGTAGTATTTTACTTCATCAACTTATTTTTATTTTTATCCAGTTGTGTTCTGACTCTTGCTTATCTCTCTCTTTCTCTCTCTCTCTCTCTCTCTCTCTCTCTCAATTACTCATCAAATTAAGGATTTTATTGGTTTCATGAATAAATCTGCTTCAAACATTGTTTCAGGTTGATGCCTCAGCAAATAGCGGGCCATATCACTAAGATATTTAAATAAAAATGTGCAAGGAGGGATATAACTGGAAGCTTGCCCCAAGTACTCACAAAGATGGATTTTTTGTTGAGCTGAAGGTACATTGGCAAGTTAGTTTTGCTGTGTGGGTAGTTTTAGTATTACATTTACACCTCAACCTAGTTTTGGGTCCCATTTCTGATATGGATATGCCATAGACCATGTTAATTGTAGATAACATGTATATTTATGCATCATAGAGAAACTATAGCATCTTTGTTAATTAATCATGGGACGGAGGGAGTAAAATAGTTAGGCTTTTATTACCTCAACCTAGTTTTCGGTATTTAACAGTTTTCTTGTAGTGGTGATTTCTCTAGAGATTTGCCTTGAGCTAAATCTTTTTGTTTGCTTATTTTTTCTATATACTCACTCCGTCCCGAAATGATTTTATGGCATGTTTGAAAATTAATTTATTTGTTGGCAGCCATGAGAGCATTTAACGAAGTCCCAGTTGCACTTCCTTTTTGCTTGTTTATTTTTTCTATATACTCTCTCCATCCCAAAATAATTTTATGGCATGTTTGAAAATCATTTTTTTTTGTCAGCCATGGGAGCATGTAACTAAGTCGCAGTTGCATACTTTTTCTTTATACATTTTCCGAAAATCAATTTTGATCTGCTCTTTCACCAAAGACCTCTGTTATAGTATTTTATGAACTTCTTTGCAGAAAAAATAAAGATGGCCTCAAGAAGAGGAGTTGACTATTAGGACTGCTTTCATGAAACAAGCTGGCATTCGTTACAGTGACATGGTGAGCGGTTTTAAGAAAGATTGGAATGTGAAAAAAAAGAAACCAGAATGCATAGGCGAGGCAGATTGAGCTAATTGGGTACAGTGTTTCAATAAAGAGGAAGTCAAAACAAAATCAGAGATAAATTCACAAAACCATCGATCAGAGAAGGAAGACAGTTGTTCTAAGCATACGGGAGGTTCCAAATCTGCGGTAGCACACTTCGAAAGCATGGCACGTACATTATATATTTTTGTGCATTGGTGCTTATTGACTAAATGCCATGGTACGAGTGTATTCTTGTTCTAAACACTACATGAACAGGACTACATCATGTTTTTTATTTTTAGGACAGGGAGACCTCATGGAGTATTATGTAGAAGTACTTGAAATTTTTTGGTTATTGTTTACTCTTATTTGCGCTTACTGTCTATTGTTCATGGTTCTTGTTCATAGTTTTTATTCTTGGTTAGTAAAATCACCACATTTTAGAGTCAAACCCCAGAAGCTTGCTTTCTTAACCGTTTTGTGACCATTTGAGTGCGTTGTACCTGGGTTGTCAGGAATTTAGAAAATGAATGCCATTAATTTTGTTTTAACTGATCCAATGAACATCTCTCTCTATTTTCTTTTCTGTGCAACACTAGTGTAGATACCCCGGGAAAAATACAACTTGACTAGAGCGGTGAATTATCCTAGGATGTTTATTTTGTTTTAATTGTTAGAGTCACCACCTATGTTATAAAGGGAACATAAGAAAAACCTAAAGGAATAGCCTATTCTAATATTACGAAACCAAAGATTCGGAGAGAGAAGGGTTCGGGGGTTAGGTGATGGAGTAGGAAGTACTTAAACACCCACTCCGCCCCGCTTACGTGGGTCTTGCTACTAAAGGTGTTCTAATGTAAAAAGTCCTTATTTTATTGATATTAAAATATGCTAACAATTATATTAAAAGGGGAATTGCAAAAGGAAATAAAAAGACAAACTGTTTTATTGATTTTATGCTAAAGATTACATGTAATAATTATGCTAGCAATTTGGTAGGCTTAGTCGCACGCCTACTAAATTAGACCTAAACTCGTCCACTAATAATGTAATTAGGGTAAGTCAGGGTCGATCCACGAAGAACAATGATTATTTACGAACCAGTCACTTAACCAGATTGGGGGTTGATTTCGATTGTAATTAATTCCTTGATGGGAAATTAACTAAATGTGATTAATACAATGAATTAAAAAGCACTTCAGATTGATCTCTATCCCCGTCCTCTATTTCAATTTCATTGGTACTTCTTTTTCTCCGTTAATCCTATTCACTTGATCACGAGATGTTTTTCAATCTATGTCTCTTCTTACTGTATAGTCTATAGCAGTGGCACACTCACTATAAACCCTAATTAAAATTAAACCTAGACTGGCACAGAAAAGATTTAAAGATTAATTGATTCAATTTAAGAGACTAAGATCAAGAACACTTTCTAGGTTACTAGATAATCGCTTAATTTTGTCTACTTCCCGAATTTCTATGGCACATACACAATTCGTGAAGATGCTACGGTGAAAACCCTAATTCTGGCACAAAACAGAGAATTCTAGCATAGATTCAAAAAATAGAACTAGTGAATTGGTCAAATCCACAAACCCTAGTTATAAATCTAAATTCAGAACAAGCAAAATTATGAATAGATCAAACAAAAGAATAAGAAAATTACCTCAATTGAAATAGATTAGGTTCAAGCTTTCAATCCAAAGTTATGGAGTTGCTTCTCCATTAAAGGGTTACAAACTCCAGAGAAAAGAAAGAACGTAGTCTATTTTTCAAAGTAAAAAGAATGAAAAGAACCCCTTATCTAATATAATTCCTAACTAATAATGACTATAGAAAAATAAAATGAATAAAAAAAAATAAAAGAAAAAGAAAAAGAATAATTTTTTTTAGTCTGCTGCCAGCCTCTTTCACGTTTTCCATATTTTCCATTTTAGTCCCTGGGTCTTCATAATGTCAGTCCAGACCTCCAACTTTTAGAAAATGTAAAACAGTCCCTCAACTTCTAATTAATTGCAGTTTGGTCCTATACTCCTCCACTCCGGTTGACTTTGACTTTGCCTTGACTTTGACTACTTGATCCTTGAGACGTGACTTTGAAGCTCACCAAAAATTACATCCGAAAAAATAAATAAATAAAAATGACTATTCTACCCCGGATTACAATAAAGCCTAAATGATAAAATAAAGCCCCAAATACATCAAAAATAGTCTAAGTACATCAAAATGAATGAAAATACATAGGAAAATAACGGAATTAACATATACAAAATCCGCCACATCATAATTACATAATAAAGAATGAGAAAATTAAAGTAGTGTTTGGAATGTTGGGAGATAACCTTGACCAAACTTCAATAGTGAAGTGGCCTTTTAGGTCATGTTCCCTTTTATGGGGATTGCATACATTGACTAGACAAATAAAATAGAAGAAGAAAAGTTGTACCTTTAGAAGGAGAAAGAAGACTTGAACTTTGACTTGAAAACACTTTTGTGTAGAGTTTTGATACTTGAGTTGTTGTTGGGATAATTCTTGCAAAAAGAATTCTTTTAGAGAATTGTGTATAGTGTAAGTGTAGAAAAAATTCAAGTCCAAGGTCCAAAATTGAGGTCCTTTTTCTAAGGCAAAAAGAAGAGGTTTTTATAGGTGAAAAAGAGAAGAAAATATGGTCTTTCAACCAATAGGAAAATAGAGAAAATTAAATAATAAAGAGAAAATCAAATAATAATAAAAAGAAATATTTTGTTTTTAAAAATTGGCTAAGAATATGGGATTTGGGAGTTATAGAATAAATGGGGGATGAATGTGGATGTAAAAAGAAGTTTTTGTGATCAAGAAAATGGAGGGAAAAGGCTGCAGTCTGTAACTACCGTACCGGGAGGCGCGCGCTTCCTGCTTTGGCTGCGAGAGGCGCGCACATCCCGTAGGCAATGCCAAAGGCGCCCGCGGGTGGAAATGATAGAAATGACTCTAAAGTTAACTATGTTATTCAGTTTAGTCTAAAACTAACGGAATCAGTTAGGAACTTAACCAAAGTAATAGAAATTAACAAAAATAAGTTAAATAAAAATACTATGTATGCAATCAGGGTGAGAGGTCCAGGCGGGGTGTCTACAGAGCCCCTCGGCGACGTGGATTGCAAAGCAAAACGCGTCGACGAAAGAAAGACAACCGCCGAGGACATCGACAAGAGAAAAAGAAAGAAAAGAAAGCAAAGACTCAATGAAAACAGGAATTTGAAATTGCGAGAGATAGAGGTGCGCTCCCTGTGTGAGCAACTTTTATCGATAGAAGAGGTACGGTGATATGAAACGGCCCACCGCGGCCAAAGTCTAGAGGACTGGATGAATCCGTTTATAAATCTGTCTGCTGAATCCGTTTGTGAATCCATTTGCTGAACCCGTTTGTGAGTCCGTTTGCTGAATCCGTTTATGAATCCATTTGCTGAACCCGTTTGTGAGTCCATTTACTGAATCCGTTTGTGAATCCATTTGCTGAACCCGTTTGTGAGTCCGTTTGCTGAATCCGTTTGTGAATCCATTTGCTGAACCCGTTTGTGAGTCCGTTTGCTGAATCCGTTTGTGAATCCATTTGCTGAACCCGTTTGTGAGTCCGTTTGCTGAATCAGTTTATGAATCCATTTGCTAAACCCGTCTGTGAGTCCGTTTGCTAAATCCGTTTGTGAATCCATTTGCTGAACCCATTTTGAGTCTGTTTGCTGAATCCGTTTGCTGAACCCGTTTGTGAGTCCGTTTGCTAAATCCGTTTGTGAATCCATTTGATGAACCCGTTTGCTGAATCCATTTGTGAATCCGTTTGCTGAACCCGTTTGTGAGTCTGTTGGCTGAATCCGTTTGTGAATCCGTTTGTCGATTTGAAGTCTGTTTTGATGTGTGCTTGTACATGTTATGTGTATGATTTGCAGATATATGTGCTACAAATTGCGAGAGAAAATTGTGATTGTGGTGTGATGTGATTTGAAAAGCAGAGATTGCTTGAGAGAGAGATTTTTCAAGAATGGAGAAATTGGTTTTGTGTGCGATGTGATTTGAAAGGAGCTTTGATGAATGATGTTCATACCTTTACTTACCATGGCCGCTTGATGGATTTCTTGTGTTGCGGGGGATGCTTTGATGGAGAATGTTGGTGAGATGCCATTTCTGGATGATGGGTTGGTCGTGCCAAAAGGCTGCCTACGTATCCCTTGAAGAGAATCAGACCAGCGTAGTTCAAGGATGATGGAGATCGCTGGGGAAGAAGCTAGGGGCAAAGCAAAATGAAGCACATACTTTTACGCAAGTAAAGAGACAAAGAAAAAGAAAAATAAAAATAAAAATCTTTTTGTCGTTTTTTTTAGTTCGTGGGTGAACTGTTTTAACCATTGTGTGTTTGTAAAGCCAACCCAAGGTCAAATCATGTTTGATCGAAATCCGGATTGCCTCACTTGACTTCCGTTGTCGCTGTTGTGCCCAACGAAGATTGATGTCTAGCCCCAAGAGATTTGTTGATTATGGGGCTTCAAGAGACTTTCGATGCCGAGATACCAAGGGGTTGTTGATTGTAAATCCCCTAGAACGCCTTTGATGCCAAACTTTGAGTGACTCATGAAGCCCTAAGATAAATCAGTTCTTTGCCCATTCAAATAAATCGCTTTTTGTTGTTGACATAAGCAAGCCTCAAGAGAAGATTATTGATACCAAGCTTCGAGAGATTGCCAAGCCCCAAATGTCATGTACTTGTTGTTTGCGAGCTTCAAGATGGTGGAATGTGAAGACCTTTCGATGTAAAGCCCCAAATTATCTTGGGATCGGCTCGGTATTGAGAGCGGATGCACCGTCGGGTGGGATTCTTGATAGAGATCTCCTTTTTACTCTTACTAGGGAGATGAATAGCCTCATTGTGGTCGGTGCCCAAATGGCGAAAAGCTTATGTCAGAAGATTCACTAATGTCTTGTGGTGTCGTCGAGGTCGCGGATGATTATGTCTTGGTGTGATAAGGTACCAAATGGCTATGCTTGCTTGAATCTTCTTGAGTTAATCTAATAACGGATCTTCGGATGCAACTAGTGCTTGAGACACAACTTTGTTTGACCCACACTTTTTGCTTTTGATCTTGGAGAAGGGGGTGCTGTATTGCAGAAACATTTGGATTGACCATAACTCCATTTGTAGAGTTAACATATTTGCATTTCCTTGAATCCTTTTCTTTTTCTCTAAGACTTTCTTCATAATCTCATCGTAAGTCACAACATTAGAATCATCAAATTCATTCATAACATCGGAGCCCTCCTTTCAAACCATAAAAACTTTGACGTGAAGTACAAGGAGACCCTTGAAGCTTGCTTGGTTGCATGAAGCCATAAGACCATTCCCCATATTGAATTGCTCGGGTATCGTCCCCCAAAAATATTGTTAATTACGTTGCCCCAATATTGCCCTTTGTTTGGATTACTGTAGCCTAAAAGATTGTCGAAGCCCCTTAAAAAGACTTTCGGTGCCAAATTGATAGAGGAAGCTTCAAATGTTGCACATGACTTTGCTAGGTCCACCGTTGGGGGATGTGAAGTGAATTGCATTTTTGCTGAGGGAGCCTTTCAAACTAGAGCCTAGCCCTTAGAGTGCCATCATCGATTGTAAGTACAGTAAGAAAGGCCTATCTTTGATTGGGGGAACAGGCACGAGCACACATGACATGAAGGCTTTTCGTCATTCCTCTTGAGAAACTTTGAGGATAGTCTCACACATCTTTCTTGAGCGTAGCCCTTAGAGCTCATTATGTGTTAAATGAAGCAAAAGAAGCTCTCGTTCTTGAGTCACGTAGCCCCTAGGGCGTCATCATTTATCGAGCAAGAGACTCATTCTCGTGTGGGGGAACAAACATAAGAGGACATGGCAAGAGCTACTCCATTTCTCAGGAAGCCTTTTGACACACTTGAGAGGCATATACTTCTAGAAGCTTGAAAACTGATTTACATGTTGTCGCTACTCGCTGCCCAAACCAATTGACTTGCTGGGGACTATTTGTGCAACCTCGTACCCCTCAATAATGGGCTCATTATCAGATGGATCTTGGTTACCACGGGCCTTCTTTCTCATGAACCCAAAAATGAACATTGTTGGAGAAAACTCTTACTTCAATAACCCCAAACAACCTTTGATTGTGCCATATCTTATCGAGCCCTTTGCAATTACGAAGTTGACTCAGTGGGGAATTGACTTGCTCGGGAGATTCAATATATAACTTGTGTAGTTGTCTTCTTTAGAGGTCGGGATCTCCATTTCTCTTTCCCTTCTCTCTCTCACTCTCTCATTTTTTTTATGACGCACCCTGTTTTTTGCCTAGACCGCACTTTCGGGTTTTCAATCTAGCGGGCATCTCTTTTGCGTCTTCATTTTGACTCGATTAATAAGGAAGTGTGCATTGAATCTAGTTGAGGATGAGAGACATGTGATTTTGTGGTGGAGACCTTTTGTCACTAATGGTGAGTGACATTGACTCGACTAGGAAAGTAGCCCCTAGTATTGACTTCATGTATTTGTATATTTTTTGAATGACTCGCGAAGGCAAGTAAGTCATTAAGAGAGAAGAGAAGGAAAGCCCCAATTTGATTGCAAGAAGCTGGCAGCGTAACTGAAAGATAAGAAGCCCCTAGACTCAACAAGGAACGTGAAATGATTTTAAATCTAGGAAAGTTGTTCAATCTTGAGGTGATTAATTCATTGGAAAATGACTCGTACAAATATGTCTTGACAAGTTCGAGATGAAGGCCAATCACCATAACGCATTAGGGCTAAACATATCTTCTTTCTTGCATGAGACCGGACCCGAAGGTTACCTACGTTCCTCCAGTGTAGAGGCTCAGATCACCGTAGTTCTTGTTGATGCTCCTTTCGTCGTTCTTCGTTGGTGGATGGAACAATGATGTTGTTGTGAACTTCTTTGAATGAGGGGGAGATTTTTTTTTTTTTTTTTTTTTTTTTGCTCTAACTTTTGCCTAGGTTGTTTTGGAGAGTTCAACCTAGCGAGCTTTTTTTTATACCCCTTAAAAACATGGCTTGATATTTCTTTATGGTTGTAGCTCCACCTAGTTTTGGCACTTGTTAGCTTTAATTCGTCTTTAATGTTGTCGCCTTCGTCACGATGTTTAGCCCCTAGGCATTAAAATGATGGCCTTCGTTCCAAAACTTGTTTAGACGTCTTTTCATCATTTTGTCAAGAATTAAATTGAACAACTTGGAAGAGTGTATGAGGACAAGAAAGACTTTTATTTGATAAGACCGACTCAAACTTTGACATTAATGAGAAGGAAGAAAACTTAATGCACACATAAGAGGACTTTGACTCTTTTTTTTTAATCCTATTTCTAGGTAGAGAAAGAGAAACGGAGATTGCTGCCGTCATCCTTGCCGTTGTAGTTCTCTTTGTTTCAAACCCAAGTCATTCCTTGCTTCACAATTACCTCTTTGATAAATTCACCATTGTCAATCAAATCTTGGATGACGTTTCGGAGGGAGAAGCACCCTTCGGTAGTATGGCCACTATGCTTGTGGTAGTCACACCATTCACTATGTGCATGATTCTTTGGTATCATCTTGGGCTTGTATCCTTCTAAAGGCTTGACCTTTCCACTTGCCATCAAAGTTTCAAATGCTTCTGTTGGGTTTCCTAGTAACATGCGCAGCGGAATAAATCATTTAAATTTTTCATGAAAACCAAAGCCCATAGATCCATTCATATGATTAAGTCAAATACATGCATAATGAATACTAGAATACTAACCCTTGATGCCTTTGATTTTGCAACCTTGAATTCGATGGAGGCTTGAAAGCTTGATCATGAACAGAGCAAGAATCACAAACTTTGAAGATGATAAGTTTCACCCTCTAGCGGTATCAACACCACGAACGAATATCAAGAACACTTGATCTTGGTTGCTAGGCCAAATTATGAAACACGCTTTCACAATTATAATGACTGAATGGAATTATGAATTTCTTGATCTTTGATTCCAAATCTCTAATCAAGAATTTTTGTTCTCTCAATGAACTAGGTTAATCATCCTTAATGGCTGGTGAAAAAGACTTTTTATAGGTCCTAGTCCTTAACTCTTAAGGACCTAGGATTCCTAAATCCCGTCACCCAATTAAGGAAACAACTTTCTGTCCAAGCAGCACTGGCACGGTCGTGCCCTATAATTGGCACGGTCGTGCCAATTGGTGCGCGCCCGAGACCCTTGAGCTGATTATTTGCACGGTCGTGCTTTATATTCGGCACGATCATGCCAAGCACTTTAGCACGGTCGTGCCAAGCACTTTAGCATGGTCGTGCCCTAAAATCAGCACGGTCGTGCCAGACCAGAAAAACCCATTTTCCATAATTCCAATTCAGTCCTTTAGGATTCGTTCTATTCGTGTGTGACCCTCTAGGATTACACTAAGTTGGCAATGGGTCCAAACATGAACCCATAAGATATGATTAGGTTCTAAAAAACCGTCATACCTACCTAAAAAGTGTAACTAGATACAAGTTCGCATTCCATTTAGAACATGTCACAATCCCTTTGTCCACGATGTCATTGAACACAAGTCATAGTCAACAAGTCAACTTGTATTGTTCAATACTTTTCTCGATCCCGAATATGTTGATAATCCAAATGACATTGATCTAATTAATTCATTTGAGTTTGGCCAAACATTTCATCAACATCATTCCTACGAGGGGCCCAAGCTTGACATCTCTCCAAAGAGGGACAAATCCAATTAGGTTATTATTCTTCCCTATGTGAATCTGATTATGCCAATCATACCCTTTATAACTACCTGGTTAAAGGTAGCGTTTGAATATGTCAAACATAATCTTTATCAAGTGGAAGACTATAATAACTTCATGTCTAAGGATTCAAATAACATAACTAATATGAGATATATGTACGACATAGACCATGACATAAATCTCATATAGCGGGTCATGTCCAGTACCTTGTTCCAAACAAGTACCCATAAATCTAACATGATCATCCCATGATCATTGAGCCTTTATACTAGTGTTTAACAAGCTCTAGGGACGGAGATTATTATAAGCAAACATGAGCATTAATAATAATCAAAATATCTCTTTATCAATATGAATATAATGATAACACATACAACGTTTAACAAACGTGCCTAGGGCACCAACACCAACAATCTCCCACTTTCCCTAGGCCCAATCACTTAGGTATCTAATACCCGTAGACCTAACATGACCATCATGTTTAGCTTGTGGAATTCCCTTTGTTAGCGTGTCCACAACGTTATCATTACTTGGTACTCTGCATATATTTACGTTTCCTTTATCAACGATTTCTCGAAGGATATGAAAAATGCCTAAGTACGTGTTTGGATTTAGGATGTGCCCTTGGTTCCTTTGCTTGATCAATAGCACCACTATTATCACTAATAAGGTCTATTGGATTAGCAATGCTAGGAACCACTTTAAGTTCACCAATGAACTTCTTACTCCAAACAGTTTCCCTTGCAGCATCCAATGCAACAATATACTTAGCTTTAGATGTAGAATTAAGTGACTGTACTCTTCTTGGAACTATTCCAACTTACAGCTTCACTATTCGACATAAACACAAAAACAAATGGCGATCTACAATCATCTTTGTCGGTTTGGAAGCTTGCATCCGAGATCATCTTCCATACCTCCATAGATCAAAAACGAATCTTTAGTCATTCTCAAGTACTTAAGAATCGCTTTTATAGCCGTCCAGTGATACTCACCGGGGTTGGATTGATATCTACTCGTCATGCTCCAAGCATTAGATATATCCGGATTAGTATTTATCATGGCATGGTGGATCCAATTGCCGAAGCAAATGGCATCTCACTCATTTTCTCATGCTCATCTTTTGTCTTAGGACATTGAATCTTGCTTAGAGAAATTCCATGTATCATTGGCAACTGTCCTCTCTTAGAATTTTTCCATGCGGAATTTTCTAATGACTTTGTCAATGTATGTACTTTGGCTTAAACTAATTAGCTTCCTTGATCTATGTATGTAGATCTTAATGCCAAGGACATATGTGGCTTCATCCATATTCTTCATTGCGAAACACTTTCTTAACCAAATCTTTACAGACTCACGTATAGGAATGTCGTTTCCAATGAGTAATATGTTATCCACATATAAGATAAGAAATAGCACTATGCTCCCACTAATCTTCTTGTATATACAAGATTCATCTTCGTTCTTGATGAAACCAAACTCTTTGATTCATCAACACGGAGATTCCAACTCCCAGAAGCTTGCTTCAATCCATCCCATGAATCTGCGCGACTTACATACTTTATTAGAATTTTCTTGACTATCAAAACCTTTAGGTTGTATCCAATACATCCTTAAGTGAGTTCCCGTTAATGAACGCTGTTTTGACATCATTTTGTCAAATTTCATATTCCAAACATGAAGATGTGACCATGAGAATTCTAGTAAGTTCCTTGCTACCCATGTAAGTTTTCTCCAAGAAAACTCAATCTCATCCTTTGGTATTTACACCTTAGGATAGAATGATCAAGTTCCAAACTTGATTATTATACATGGATTGCCTTTTAGATTTCATGACTCCAAGTCATTAATCTAAATGTGGAGCGGACATTGCATTTTGATATGTGGTAAATTAGTCATTATCAATGAGCTTTACCTCAATACTTTCTATTTCGAAATATCCAATATTTCTTGTAATAGATTGTATCCTATCATATATGCAAGTACTTGTATATCTTGAACGGATTTTCACAATCCCTTATGAAAGTTTGTTCAGCTTCCATCTTAGGTTAAATGCTATTTTCTGGTCTCGAACCATTCGAGGTATATTTTACTCCCACTGGTTCTTTAAGAGATAAACAATCTACCTAGAAAAGTACCATCATAAGCAACAAACCGTTTGTTTCTTATTAGTAAAATAATGTCATCAAGTTTCCTTAGGATATTCCATGAAAACATATTTCTTTGATTTAAATGTGAGTGTGTCCGAGACAGCTCCTTTCCAAAAGGGGTTTCACAATCTTAAATCTTTATGAAAGACAAACCAAGTTTTCTTTCACTTTTTAACCTCTCTTAATGGAACTCAAATTAGTGTAACTATAGCGGTTTCCAATACATAACCCCAAAACAAATAATGGAAGATCAATTTGTCTTTATCATCTAATGAACCATATCCAATAAGGTTCTTACCTCCATGTAGACACATCATTCAGAATGGTGTTCTTGGTGGAGCTAATTGTGAAACGACTTCACAGTCTTAACGATGACTGTCAAACTCTTGGTTTAATTATTCATCATCCTGATCCAATCAGAATTTTTGAATAGTTTTACCAAGTACAACCAAAATTCTCTTTTAGCATTGCTACTTAATGCACCATATGCATCGAAATGTGTTAGGTCAAGTAAGATATTAGCCTTTTATCAATCATAGTAAAAGATGTCTTGGTCCAAGTAAATAAGATTTGCATAAATCATATGATTCCAAATCATATGATTTTAAAACTCCGTCCCATGGAATTTTAGATATGTATTTCTCATTTATTTGATCAAAACGATAATGCATAAGGAATTTAATTATTTATGTTATAGCCTTTATTACTTTGCTCTTCAAGATTTAGGATATAAGATTTATTTATATGATAACACAATGAAGTAAATCATAATAAATAAAGCACTTTTCTTATTCCAAATAAGAAATAAATATCCTTCATTATCTTATAACAAAATAATATTTTTTACTTCATGAGTAAAGTCACTTTATCAGTGTTCTACGAACAATTCTGCAACCATTGCATCATTACCATTCGTAGGTCTAACTTTACTATAAGTGGTCTTTCAATTCACTAATTATTGCACATTTATACAAATGTGGAATCCACATCCGGTATCCAATACCCAATAATTATATTTAAAAAGATTAATTTATAACATAAATATTCCAAGTGGTAGTCCCACTACCATTCTCTTTTATTGATCATCCAGAATTTTGATTACAATTCTAAATGGTCAATCAAATTGCCGCATTACAAATTGCATCAATTAGAGTTATAAATTTAGCCACAATTATTTCCTTTAGGTTTGACAACATCTGTCTTGCCTTTCCTTTTGGCACTTGCCCTTTTCCATCATGAAACATGAGCACTGGAGAACCTTTCTCCATTATCTTTATCTCCGCAGTTTTAAGCATGTCATGCAACTCGGAGAGATTCTTTATCCATTCCAATCATGTTATAGTTCATCACAAAGTGATTGTAACTCTTAGGTAATGAATTAAGAATGAGATCCGTGGCTTGCTCCAATCCAATTGGACATCCAAGTTTCTCAAGATGCTCTACGTAGCCTTTTATATTAAGCATGTGAGGTGCCACTCGTTGCCCTTCACTCATTTTTCAATAAGTGAATGCAACAATGGTTTTATTCCTCTCTTGCCTAGCTTGCTCTTAAAACATGTCTCTTAACTCCACGCCTATCTAATAGGCTTCCATAAGTTCCAAACTTTATTGGAGTTTTGAGCACATAGTCATGAGCATGAGACAACTCACATCCCTAGAATCATACTCATGTTTCTTGTGATTGTCTCATCCGCCCTAGGGGCATTGGCTCCAGGTTCCTTTAGGAATAGGCCCATCAAGAATGCACAACCCATCTTCTTGCCTTAGAACAATTCTTAGGCTCAGGATCCAATCCATGAAGTTTGTACCATTCTCTTGAAGCTCATCCTTATCAAGGATTGATCGCAACGAAGTAAGTTGTCATTATCTACAACTCATGATAATTTCCAAAATTTTACAAGTACCAATCTCATTAAAGAGATAAATAATGTATTTTTCCAAAAAATACTCCCACTAAATTATATAACCTTCTTATACATCCAATGTATAATATAATTTAAATGGGCTAAGATCCATCTTTAATTTAATTTCCAGTCCGCTAAGGCGGATTACACAAAATCAAATTAATTAGGTAGACAACCCTGTCAATCATATCTCATATGACTCTTAGATCATTTTTCTGAGATTCTTTTAAAATTGGGCTAAGATCCAACTTTAATTTAATTTCAAATCCGCTTTGGCGGACCGCTCAAAATAAAATTAATTAGGTAGACAAACATGTCAATCATATCCCATATGATTCTTAGATATCCAATTTCAAAAGCATGTTTAATCTCATCTTTGCCTTAGGCTCAAAACTGTTTTGACGCCCAATTAAGTCTAACCATTTTAAACGCGTAGTTGATGTGCCTCGCTAGGGCGTGCCCACATCATCCATCTTGCTCATACATGAATAAAGTTAATGCACCTCGCTAGGGCGAACCCACATTAAAATCACCCATGTACTAACAAGTGTTTTAATCATGGCGTGGCGAAAAGACTTAAAACTTTTCTTGAAGGTTTATCTCTATATAGCATACAACACATTTATGAGTACACAAGATAAACATGTTACGCATCAAGTTTAGCCACTAAATTAATCATCATTAATTTAAGCATAATATTTACATGTCATTAGTTTCTCTATAATTATGAGAATGAGACTATTTGAACTTTGGTTATCATCTCCAAATCAAGACAACAAGAAGTGTGGCCGAACTAAGCCATAAGGCAAACACAATTCCGCACTAATTCAAGAAACCAAGAAAGTAGTCCATGTGGCCGAAACTAAGCACTATATGGTCTCGATGAACGTAGGCCAATTGCATCCACAATTCCACATGGATCTCCAATCTTTGAATCAAGAACTTTGTTTCTCAATTTTAGCAATTATGAACTCTTCATAATTCTAACTTCGTTTTATCATTGAATCTTTGATTTGCGATCAAGTTTGGGAAATACAATCTCGATGAACGTAGATTAGCCATCCAAACCTTGATCCAATCTCAGAATCACAAGACTAAAACAAATAGGAAAATTAAACCCTAAGATCCACACCCAAACTCTAGCCTCACCCTTGCCAAACCCGAGGGTCCGACCGGGTCATGAGCTAGATCCGGTCAGACCTTTTCTGAAAAATCAAAATTTTTAAAATTCCAAAATTTATCTCAAAATTATTTTTCCCGATTCAATTAGGATTTGGTGTTCTTGGTGATCCAATCACCATGATCATTAAAACCTTGAATAAACCATTTATTCATAAATCCCTAGAATATCAATACTTTAATCTAATCAAAAATTGATAATCCTAAGAATTTTAAATCCACCATAATTTTTATTGCGATTGAATAGTGCGATTAAAGTTTATAAAACAATAAACCACATAAAACGCATATAACACATAAACATCATAATCCCAATATTCATATCATGTTAGGCACATAAACAATTTATATACAAACAACATGATCTAGTATTTAAATAATCAACATGTACGGGGCTCTGATACCACTGTTGGGTTTCCTAGTAACATGCGCAACGGAATAAAGCATTTAAATTTTTCATGAAACCCAAATCCCATAGATCCATTCATATGATTAAGTTAAATACATGCATAATGAATACTAGAATACTAACCCTTGATGCATTTGATTTTGCAACCTTGAATTCGATGAAGGCTTGAAAGCTTGATCACGAATAGAGCAAGAATCACGAACTTTGAAGATGATAAGTTTCACCCTCTAGCGGTATCCACACCACGAACGAATATCAAGAACACTTGATCTTGGTTGCTAGACCAAATTATGAAACACGCTTTCACAATTATAATGACTATATGGAATTATGAATTTCTTGATCTTTGATTCCAAATCTCTAATCAAGAATTTTTGTTCTCTCAATGAAATAGGTTAATCATCCTTAATGGCTGGTGAAAAAGACTTTTTATAGGTCCTAGTCCTTAACTCTTAAGGAACTAGGATTCCTAAATCCCGTCACCCAATTAAGGAAACAACTTTCTGTCCAAGCAGCACTGGCACGGTCGTGCCCTATAATTGGCACGGTCGTGCCAATTGGTGCGCGCCCGAGACCCTTGAGCTGATTATTGGCACGGTCGTGCCAGACCAGAAAAACCCATTTTTCCATAATTCCAATTTAGTCCTTTAGGATTCGTTCTATTCGTGTGTGACCCTCTAGGATTACACTAAGTTAGCAATGGATCCAAACATGAACCTATAAGATATGATTAGGTTCTAGCAAACCGTCATACCTACCCAAATAGTGTAACTAGATACAAATTCGCATTCCATTTAGAACATGTCACAATCCCTTTGTCCACGATGTCATTGAACACAAGTCATGGTCAACAAGTCAACTTGTATTGTTCAATACTTTTCTCGATCCCGAATATATTGATAATCCAAATGACATTGATCTAATCAATTCATTTGAGTTTGGCAAAACATTTCATCAACATCATTCCTACGAGGGGCCCAAGCTTGACATCTCTCCGAAGAGGGACAAATCCAATTAGCTTATTATTCTTCCCTATGTGAATCCGATTATGCCAATCATACCCTTTATAACTACCTGGTTAAAGGTAGCGTTTGAATATGTCAAACATAATCTTCATCAAGTGGAAGACTATAATAACTTCATGTCTAAGGATTCAAATAACATAACTAATATGAGATATATGTACGACATAGACCATGATATAAATCTCATACAGCGGTTCATGTCCAGTACCTTGTTCCAAACAAGTACCCATAAATCTAACATGATCATCTCATGATCATTTAGCCTTTATACTAGTGATTAACAAGCTCTAGGGACGGAGATTATTATAAGCAAACATGAGCATTAATAATAATCAAAATATCTCTTCATCAATATGAATATAATGATAACACATACAACGTTTAGCAAACGTGCCTAGGGCACCAACACCAACAACTTCTGTTTGGGTTACTCCTTGGAGAGGAGTGAAAATTCGGTTGTTGACGGTACCTTTTTGACTTTTGAGGGGCGGGACACTTGAGCATGTTTTACTGTTGACCTTTGCCTTGTTGTCGGTGAACTCTTGCAGACGGGCCTTGAGTTCGAAAACCTCTTCCTCGTGAATTCTCCTCTCGAGATCAAAACGGGCTTGCCATAAATAATCCTTACAGCGGACATCCTCGACAAGTCTATCCATTTGTTCCCCCATGGCTCTTATTATGTTGAAGAGCCTTTCGTTGGACACGGAAATGTTCTCACCCTTGTTGTCGTTGCCGTTGGAAGCCATTGGACCTATCGAAAGAACACGGTTGATCTTAGGTTGGCCCCACAAATACCTTTTGAGTAAAATAATTTCACCCACAAACAAGAGAAAATACTCAACCACATAAAGAAAAAGATTTTTTTTATTATTATTATTTACAAAAGTCGGAAGGACGTTAGTCCTTTTTGGGGTTTCTAGAAAAATAGTGGAATCGTCACACTAGTATATAGACCTTCTCGCGGTCCCATATACTCATCGGATTCCACCACGCTTGTGATACCCATATGTGACGGGATTAAACTAAATTAATCTCATAAAGCATACATGCGGGGACGGATTTTTATTTTCGTCCATAATAATCACTCGTGGACGGAGTTTTATTTCGTCCATAATAACCACTTGTTTCTTTTGAAAACGGCATGTATGATTTGATGACATTAGTTTAGGGAAATCTCAACACACAAAAACCGACTTGGTCACGGAGTGTTAGAATCTAGACTAAGAATGTGTTGGCTTGTGCTTGGTTAAAGAGAAGCTTAAGGTCACCCCCGGCATGTAGTCATGAACTACGCCACAGGTTGAGGTTTACCGCTTCGAGAGAGTCAAGGTCGAGTGGAGCTTGAAACTCCCTATGACGGGCCTCGACGGGTTTGGGGTTGGACTTGTGCAACTAGATTATGAGCAATTCATAGGAATATGTGCATATAGTGTGAGGTCAAGCCAAGTGATAAAAATATTTTTTTTTTCAAAAGAAAAGAAAAGCAAATAAACACATAATTACAACTTTCGAATCACCCGTATGACCGATAAAAATAAACAGAAGATAAAAACTGTTTTGTGCAGTCCCGGTGCCCACACACTGTAACTATGTTGATGGAAAAAAAATTCCAAGTAATAAAACCTTGCAAGTGTACAAGTTACCGAAGTAGCACTGTACCAATGTAAGGGTCGAACCACAAGGACTTGTTGGACAAACAAGTGAATTTAATTAATGTAAAGAGTAACCAAAGGGGGGGGGGTTTAGATTTGATTCGATTAAACTACTTTAACTACAAAGCAATAAAAAAAAACCTAACAATTTAAGATCCCAAAGCACACAAAGATTGAATTCAAGATACGAAGATTCACAGATTGGGGTTCACAACTATCTCCACTCTATGCTATTTTTAATAAAAAGATTACCAAACTTGTTCAAGAAATCGTTCACTTAGTTAAGAGTTGGAACAGTCTAGTCACTGGATTGCAACCTATTATTATCTTTATGTGATGAATTCCACTAGGTCAACAACACACACAAATAATTTATTAAGTTCTTAAGAATAATTGATTTTAGATCCTTTTGATTTCCTCTAGGTCCTCAATTAAATCTATTCAATGAAATCTAGGTCGATGTAAAAACTATCCACGCTACTGAAATAATTTAAACCCTAATGATTTAAAGATCAACAATATCTGTCTATAAGGTTGAAATCTCTAAATGAATTAAAATTTATTCCAATGAACAAGAACAAGATTGATTTTAATTAAACACAATTTAGCATAGAGTTTCGATAGTGCTACACCCAATCCATGAACAAGGAATTTAGCTACTCATAGACATAGCAAGAATCACAAGAATAAGATTAAAAACCATAAACCTGGATAAACGCTTGATGATGAATAAATCCCAAAATCTTGATTACACCTTGAAAACTTGAATAAAACCTAAAAGAAAGCATAAGGAAATAAAGTACTGCAGTCTACTATTTATACAGAGAGAAACTACGGCCCAAAAATAGGGAAAATTGGGTTAAAAACCGCTTTGGAGAGGAATCCCGAAAATCAGTGCGGAGGAGTGGGCGACCGCCTGGAAGGGTTATGGGCGACCGCCCAAAGCATCAGACTGGAGCATCTCTAAAACGCATTAGTGGGCGACCGCCCGGGTCAGAGTGGGCGACCGCCCACTCTCCTGGAATGGAATTTCTTCATTTTTTCCTTCTTTTCTTCACATCTTTGACTCGCTTTGACCATGGTTGACCCTTAATTCCGACTGTGACTCGAACAATATTCGGTCTTCGATAAATTACAACTCAAGAACTTTGTAACCACACAAAATTGCACTACAAAGTATCTTAAAACATTACAAATCCAACAAAGTTCCATAAACCATAAAAGACCAAAAATACATCCAATCTAAGCTAGATTACAACTATAAGCCGATGAAATTAGTACGAAAATGTAGAGATAATACATGTGTAAACCGATTCATCAAATTCCCCCACGCTTAGACCATTACTCGTCCCAGAGTAATATTCCTAACCCCACATCTAAACACCGGTCTATTAAGCATAGCATGGAGGAAAATGATACCTATCTCCTCTACATCTCCCATCAAACAAAGTCAAGACAAGATGACATCACTCAGAGTGTAAAAAAACTCCGCTCCTTATAATCCCAAGGCAAGCGCAAGACAATGGCCCTAATCGATATCACACCAATGATAGGAACACAAATAAACATATCCGATTAGGGCCCATGTCGCGCCCAGACCCGTGGTCCTACTTGGCCCCACGCTCAGGACACGAGTGGAAGACGTTATAAAACACTTTTGAAAATTTTTCGAAATGTACTTTTATAAAGTTTAACAAAATCATACTTGAAGTTCAAAGACTTCATCTAACTTTAAACAAACTTTACAACGAAAGTACTTAGCCCGATGTTGGTCCCAAAGGGCAACAAGGGTATGAAAAATAGCTAGAGGGGGGGGGTGAATAGCTGTTTTAAATTTTTTTCGTACCCTTGAAAAACTCAATTGCAAATGCGCACTTTATCAAGTAAGCGTTATGAAATGCGCCTAAGTGAGTGAGTGAAATGCACAGCGGAATTTAGTAATGAAAATAGGCGCAAAGTGTGATAAAGGGGCGCACACACACTCTAAGTATTTTGGCTCAAAGTGGTTGAAATAAGGAACTAAGGCAAATGAAATAACAACACCACAATTCAGATCAAACAATCTACAATGAGTAAACAAGTAAATAGTGAGTGAAAATAACTTGAAAGTAAATGACAAGATAATAACACAAGCTATTTGGAGAGGTTCGATCAATGAAAGATCTACGTCCTCTACCAAGATGGTTAGTCTTGGATTTCTAATGGAGATCTTATATAATGAGTGAGTTACAAATTACAACTTTTGAGCTTCTACACTAACTCAAGATCTAATATTCTATGAATGAACAAATCCAAAACAATAACCGGTGTATCTCTAAAAGATGGATCTAAATGATCAAACTTAAAGAGGTGCGTGTGTGAATTTAGTATCAAGGCTCTTTAGATCTTTATGATTTAGAGCACAATGAAACTAAAGTGTTATAGCTAGAAGATCTGGGCTAAGGATGAAGGTATGAAGATGTTCTTGAGAAATTCTGAAAATACAAAGGCAATCTTCAAATCTTCAACAAGTGCTTTGGGAGAGAAATTCTTGAAATTCTTAGCAAAACTCAGCAACTTCAAAATGTTGAAGTTATGGGGTATTTATAGTGAACTTCAAAAAACTAGCCGTTGGAAATCCTTGTGGATAAGATGTGCTGTCACTCGTTGATTTGAGCATGCATATATTATGGCCACTTTGACACTCAACATAAATATGACCGTTATGGACACGTGTCAACAGATTAGGCCCATATGCATCTTTTAACCATCATTGGATCATTGGCGTAATTTGAATTCTCTTCAAGTCTTTGAGTCTTCAATAAATCACTGAGTGTTGAATAAACACATTGAGGTGCGTTGAGCTAAGAGGCGCATAGAGACCGCGCGTGCTAAGGCATATGGGGAGCATGGCGCGTATGATCAAAGTGAGGCGCATAGCATTTCTTAGAAGAGTGCTATGGGCGCGCTAGAAGGCGCATGGCGCATAGGCGCATGGCTCAACTCAAAATGTGATTTTCTTGAATCTTGATCTTCTTGCCCTATTACTAAGCCTAGTCTATAACAATGGACAACCTAAAAAATGAAGTATAAATACTTCTTACATGTGGGTCTAAAGTCCATGAAATAAAACTTAGGTGATGGATCAATCAAATCTAATAAATCCTATTACATTAAAACTGAGATATATGTGGGTATACCCAACAATCTCCCCCTATTTGATTGATGCCATTACCTACTATATCAAGGACAAACATTATACTTGATAAAAACATGTCCTAATGAATGAAATTGGTAAATCATGTCTCAAGTTAATGCACACACTAGTCCAAGATAGATTTCTAATCTATTCCAATAAGGTTAACACATTACATATGGAAAGATAGAAATAACAGTTTAACACATTCAAAATGATGTATGAATTTTAGTTTTGAAAAGTGTTTAAACCAAGTTTAAACTCAATGCATGAAAGTATGAAACAATTCAATATGATGCATGAATTTAAACAATATTCAATGTTCTACAAACAAGGAGTTTGAGTGAACAAAGTTTGATAATAAGTGATGCATTGTTCTCATTAAAACTTGGGAAGTAGGAGTTACAGATTACAAGTTTTGAATAGAACAAAGACAAAAGATGTGCTAAAACAGGTAAGCACTAAAATCACTATCTTCAAAAGGGGTTTTACTAACAAAAAAAATTCTAACTTACAATCAAAGAAAACTAACGATTAGGAGGCGCGTCGTCTTCCTTCAATCCTTCTTCTATTTCAGAAACGGAGCGCTGGATTTGTTTGGAAAGTTGATAGGCGCGGTTCACTAAACCATGAGTGTCCGTGACGCCGTCTCTGAGGTAGCGCAAATGACCAACATTGATGTTTTGATATTCATCAATGGTGCGTTGAGTAATGGCTTGCTGTTGAGCGACGTTTTCAGCAACGTTCTGAAAGTTTGCTTCAATAGCAGCCTGCGCTGAAACAATGTCAGAGGAAATCCTATCTGAGCGCCTGTCTGGGCTGGAGTGTGCGGCGTTGAAGTGAGTGACAACTAACTCCTTCAAGACTTCAATCTTTGAAAGCAGGGAATTAATGTCAACAGGCGCGCTAGGAACAGGAGCAGGGCTGGAAGAGGGCGCATGAGATCCAGGCGCATGTGAATCAGGAGCAATTGGAGCAGCGCTGGGTTCATCATTTGGTTCTGCGCCATATACAGATAGTCCCAGGATTTGTAGCTCATCCTTAACTTCGTTGAGCTTATCAACAACGCTCAATAACTTATGGCTATCTACAGCCACCATCTCAAACAGTTTCCTTATATCCCCCGCTATGTTCAACTCTACTTCCTTTATAGCGTTTATAAAATCTTGGCCATCGGTGAGTTGGATGCCAGCGCTAATTCGCTCGTGAAGAGAAGCAAGAGTACCTTTGAATAAATAGTTCATCTGATCAATTGCATCATTCCACTGTTGAGGGGTCAGGAAGTGTTTATCCTTGATGTTGGCATCTATGCGCTTTATCTCCCCCTTAATGGCAGCAATCTCATCAGCCTGCTGGGTAAGCATTGAAGTGTGAAGCTCTAATTGTGAGTTCATTTGAGACTGGCCTTGCTGGAGTTGCTTCAGAAGAGAAATAACCACACTCATATCAGGAGTGGGAGGAGGAGGCGCAGGAGTAGAGGGGCGCGGAGTAGGAGCGCGGGGAGGAGATGGAATATATTCTGCACTTGAAGAAATTTCTTCAGGATGAGGCGCAGGAGCCTTTGGGCGCACAGAAGATGGTTTGCGCCTTAAAGGTTCTGGCTCCCCCTGAGGTTGATCCTCAATATCTTCACCAAATAAATCTGCATAGATTTTATCTCTGACTTGTTGTCGATCAGAAGATGGAGGCGCATGAACAGTTGGAGGCGCATCAGGAGCAGGCGCGCGTGCATCAGCGCTAGACCCTGCGCCTTTGCGCCTTAAAGATTTAGATAAATCAGCAGCCTGTTTCATTCTGAATTCTTTATCCCTTTTCAACTGCGCTTCCAGTCTACTGGCTTCTTTAGCGCGTTTCAGCTCCTTTTCTTCTTCAGTGTCGGTTCTGGGGCGCTTAGCAAGTCTGCTTGGTTCTTCAGCAATTCCTTTGCCTTTGCCTTTAACTGCGCCAGATTCTGCGCGTGGCGCTACTGTAGCTTCTTCTTCACCATCTGCGCCAGCTCCTTCTTCATCAGAATCAGTGGCTTCATCTACCAACTGAGCTCCTTTCACCCTTAGCGCGCGCTTGGCCATGCGCTTTCTGCGCCTTTTCATCACTAAACTGTCCTTACCAAAAATAGGGACATCAGTGGTTTGGTAGGCTGGGTTCTGAGCGAGGAAATTTGCAAGAGCAGGATAGGAGAGAAAGATCTTTGTAAGGATACGGCAGTGAGTCTTGAACTTTGTCTTTCCCTCAGCCTTGTTTTTATTATACTTGTCAATCTGGTCCTGAAGATTCGTGAATAAGATATGAGGCCAGTTGAGGATGGTCTTTGCCATAATAGCAGCTGTGAATTCCCACTGCTCCATAGTAAATCTGTTGACATTTCCAGTTTTGAAGATAATGGAAGTGCCAACCAGATGCGCAATATGCGCCAGTAAATCACAACCATCTCTAATTTCCACAGTCTTGATATTGTTTTGAAGAGTAGGGATCTTGAGAAGAGAGCGCGCCATAATATTTTGGGCAGCGTCTGAAAAAGAACTGATTTTGCCAGCAACACTTAAAGGGCCAGTAGTGTTGAAGTTGACAATCTTTTTGATAATACCAGCAGACATAGTGATTTCAACATCTTGAACCACCGCTCGTATCCGATAGCGCACCATCCCTTCGACATCAGTTGGAATTTCCACAAATTTAGCTGTTGAGAAGAATTCATCAACTAGGAGCGGTGAGTAGAAAGGTTGCTCCAGAGTGAATAAGGGAAGGAGTCCAGCAAGTCTGATATATTCCATGACATCTACACCCATGGGATCAGCAGCTAGCTCGTTTAAATCAAAGGTTTCACCAGGTCTGAAATTATTGAGATCCTGAAAAAGATAAACATTTAAAGGAATTAGTGTGAATCAGGCGCATAGAATCATAAATAAGCAAAGTGAGGACTAGGCACATACAAAATTTTAGGCGCATAAAATAATTAGGCGCAGAGAGTCATGCGCGCATAAGAGAGCACAGTGAGTCAAGGCGCATGATTATAGTAGGCGCATGAAATTATGAGGCGCATAGAAATACAGGGCGCATATTTATGGTTCTATGAAATATACTAAGAGAAATTTGAACATAAAAATTGACTAAGTATGAATTGGGGGGCGCATAGTAAGTGTAGGCGCATGATGATATTAGGCGCATAAAGGATTGAGGCGCAAACGCATGTGAGCGCAAGAATCTCTTTGAGGCGCATAATATCAATGTGAGCATAATCATACTAGGCGCATGAATTCATATATAGGCGCATTACTTATGTAGAAATTTAAACTTAGTATAAAAACTCACAAACACATGCAAACATACATATGCAATTTTTCAGAATCAAAACGTGAAAATTTTGAAAAACAAGTTTTGAAAATTATGAAACCCAAGTCAAGCAAAAATAATGAAGAACACGAAGAACATGCCTTGAGTGCTCGAAGAACACCAAGAACACATAAGTCGTGAAACTTCACCAAATTAAGCATACAATATATCAAAATGACCGCACGAAGACAAGGATAACAAAAATGTAAAACAAAACAAGTAAAAATCAACAACAAATCCAGTAAATGGATTCAAAGAACCGAAAAACCGAAAAGTCAAAAAAATGGAAAATCTTCAGATTTGCGAAATATAATGACTTGATCGTTGAAAAGTTTAGCTATAAAGGCTCGAAATCATGAAACGAACATAACCCAACAAACGATTTTGAAAATGGATCACCGAAGCAAGATTAAACAAGAAAAATGCAATTTCGGGTGTTTGAAAATGACGGAAAAACAGAAAATGACGAAACATAAAAAAATTGCAGAAATTTAAGAGTTTAAGGGTTGAGAATTCATACCATTTCGTCTTGTGTTGATTTCGAAGCTTTCTTAGTACCCATTAATGAAATTTAGAAGAAGAAAAGAGAAATATATATAGAGAAAGAGAGAGACTAAGAGAGATAGAGAGGAGGCGGGAGAGATAGAGAGACTGGGAGAGAGAGAGAGAGTTGGTAGGGGGTATATATAGGTTATGATTAAAATTTTGCACAGATATGGAAATAATAGGGTCAAAAATTTAAAAAGATGGGAAGTTGAAAGGATGTGCATTAATGAGGGATTTTTGGATTTCGGCTCATCATGACAGGAAGGTACGGCGCATTAATGGTGAGGTGATATAGGAAAGGACAAAAATTTATGAGGGATATTTGGATTTGAAGGGCATTAAATGCAGAATGACCTAAAGTCTCATGATGTGACATTTTAGGTAAAAGAAAAACTGTTCCACTTTCCCTTTAAGTGTATGAGCGATTTTGACTAATTTTTGCACAAACACCAAAAACATCTATTTTGGTGTAAGTTTGGGGTGCAAGAAATATATCCCCAGAAAATAAAATTTTGAAAAACGCAAAACGAGGGAAAAATTAATTGCACAAGTACCCTTGAACAATTAATAGAATGTCAAAAGACAAAAATTCCTATAATAAATGATGGGAATTTACGTACCTGGTACTTGTGAAAATTTAATACCTTCAATTATTGAAATAATAAGTATGGTAGCATTGATTGAGCCGCAGAAGTAAATGCGCGCATGAAGGGGCGCATTACTCATCAAGGCGCGCAGAAAGATATAAATAGCATTACGTAATAGGCGCGCAGAGATGTTTGATCGCGCATAAGCATTTGGCGTGCATTAGATACTAGGCGCGCATGAGATGTTAGACGCGTAGGATAGTGAGGCGCGCATAGAGAATTTTATGGCGCATGAAGTTTCCTTGAAACTTTGAAATGATTTAACATTTGAACCTAGAATACTCAACACTTACCAAATCATAAAATCATTAGTATTGACAAAACTATATTGAATTTAGTTGAGTTCAAGCATACCCATTTCACCTCTCAAAAACATGAACCGTTTCGCGTCGAGTGCTTTCGTTAGAATGTTGGGGATTTGATAGTCGGTTCCCACGTGTTCCAAATGTATATTGCCTTTCTCCACGTGGTCTTTGAGGAAGTGATATTTGATGTCGATGTGTTTGGTCTTTGAGTGCATGACAGGATTTTCAGAAACCGCAATTGTTGATGTGTTGTCGCAGTAGATGGGACAATTTTCTTCGATGATATCATAATCCACCAATTGCTGCTTCATCCAAAGTATTTGACAGCAACAACTTCCCGCAGCGATATATTCGCCTTCGGTTGTTGAGACAGATACAGAAGCTTGTTTCTTACTTGCCCATGACACAAGTCGATATCCGAGGAAATGACAAGTGCCACTTGTGCTTTTCCTATCAATTGTGCACGCTGCATAATCCGCATCTGAATAACCTACAAGTTTAAAGTTCGAATCTTTGGTGTACCAAAGTCCAAGGTTAACAGTGCTAGAGAGATATCTTATAATACGTTTCACAGCAATTAAGTGTGCTTCTCTAGGGTCGGATTGATAACGAGCACAAACACAAACACTAAACATAATATCAGGCCTACTAGCAGTAAGGTAAAGGAGTGAGCCAATCATACCTCAATAGAGTGTTTGATCAACACGTTTACCTTTTAAATCATTGTCGAGTTTGTTGCCGGTGGCCATTGGAGTATCGTATGCTTTAGCGTTCTCAAGTCCAAACTTCTTGATTAAGTCCTTTGTGTATTTGGCTTGATTGATAAAAATGCCTTCACTCATTTGCTTGATTTGAAGCCCGAGGAAGAATGTAAGTTCTCCCATCATGCTCATTTCAAACTTGCTCTTCATTAGTTTCTCAAAACGCTTGCACAAAAATTCATTAGTAGAACCAAATATAATATCATCAACATAAATTTGAACAAGTAATTTATGACCATTATGTTTGGTAATGAAAAGAGTTGTATCGATTTTACCGCGAGTGAAGCCTTTTTCGATGAAAAACTTTGATAGTGTATCATACCATGCTCTTGGTGCTTGTTTGAGTCCATACAAAGCTTTCTGGAGTTTGTACACATGATTTGGAAATTGTGAATCTTCAAACCCAGGTGGTTGAGCAACATAGACTTGTTCTTGGAGTTCGCTATTTAGAAACGCACTCTTCACATCCATTTGATATAGCTTGAAGTTCTTGTGAGCGGCGTAAGCTAGAAATAATCTGATAGCTTCAAGTCTTGCTACGGGCACAAAAGTTTCATCGTAGTCAATTCCTTCTTCTTGCCTATAGCCTTGTGCAACCAATCTTGCTTTGTTTCTTGTGATGGTTCCATTCTCATCCATCTTGTTCCTGAACACCCATTTCGTACCAATTACTCCATGATTATTTGGTCTTGGAACTAGAGTCCAAACTTTACATCGTTCAAATTGATTGAGTTCTTCTTGCATTGCAACAACCCAATTAGGATCTTGGAGCGCTTCATCAGCCTTCTTCGGTTCAATTTGAGAGATAAAAGCAGTGTAAGCATCAAAGTTTGTAGCTCTCCTTGTACGAACACCAACTTGTAGATCACCGATGATATTAGCAATTGGGTGACCTCTAACTTCACGAATTTCAGGAGGTAAGTTAGGTTGAGTCGTAGTAACTTGAAGGTCTTCAATTGGTATATCTTCACCAGATTCAAAGTCATTGAAATTTAGGGGTTGAACTGGCTCAGAATTGAAATTTGGGTTTACACCAGATGCAGCAGAAGAAATAGGCGCGTGAGAGGAATCATGAGGCGCATCATTTGAGTGAGGTGCAATAGAGGATTCACCAGGTGAATTATACATTGAATTAGGCGCATTTGATGTAGATGGATATCCTTGTGTTGATAGATTCTGATCTTGAGTGGGCGCAACATAAATAGGAGCACCTGTATCATTTAGCTCAATAGAATCATCAGCAACATTTGGAGCCAAATGTGGCTCAAGGAGAGAATGTTCATCAAATGTAACATGTACAGATTCAACTATCACTAATGTAGTTCTATTAAAAACACGAAAAGCTTTAGAGTGTTTGGCATACCCAACAAAAATACCTTCGTCGGCTTTGGCATCGAATTTACCTCTATGTTCGTTTCCATTGTCGAGGATATAACATTTACAACCAAAGATCTTGAAGAATGCAATGATGGGAGTTCTACCACGCCAAAGTTCATACGGAGTCTTGTTGTGAAGTTTGTTGATGAGGGAACGATTTTGAGTAAAACATGCAGTGTTGATAGCTTCTTCCCAAAAGTACTTAGGCAATTTAGCTTCAGCTATCATCGTCTTTCCCGCTTCAATTAACGTTCTATTCTTTCGTTCAACAACGCCATTTTGTTGAGGGACTCCGGCGGTTGAAAAGTTGTGATCTATCCCATGATCTTCACAATATCGAGCAACACCGTTGTTTTGAATTCTGTTCCATTGTCGGATCTAACACTAACGATGTCATCTTCTTTTTGGGTTTGGAGCAGTTGAAATAAGGTGGTGAGGATATCATAACAATCATCTTTTGTAATCATCATCTCCACCCATGTATATCTTGAATAATCATCCACCACAACTAGAGTATACTTGTTTCTTCTAATACTTGCGGTGGAAACTGGTCTAAATAGATCAATATGAAGCAGTTGCAAGCATCTTGTAGTTGAAGGATTTGACTTGCTTGAAAATGACTGCTTCGGTTGTTTGCCAAGTTGACATGCGGCGCACTTTTTATCATGATGATCAGCAACCTTGGGAAGTCCTTTGACAAGATTATTCCTGCTGAGTTTAGATAGATACTTGAAGTTCAAGTGACTTAAGCGCTTGTGCCACAGCCAACTATTTTCGTTCACACTTTTTGCTACAAAACAAAGATTAGTACTAGAGTTCATACTATGGAAATCAATAATATAAATATTTGTCTTACGATATCCCGTGAGTAAGATAGCTTCAGTTTTGCCATTCTTGATAAGACATTGCGTTGAAGTGAAATGGCATTCTAATCCTTTGTCGCAGAATTGAGATATGGATAATAAGTTGTGCTTGAGACCTTCGACGAGTGAGACTCTTTCAATGCACACTTTGTGTTTCTTGAGCTTTCCATATGCTACAACTTGACCTTTGTTATTATCGCCAAATGTTACGAAGGGACCTCTTTCTTCATGGACATCTTCTAATAAGGATTCATCTCCAGTCATGTGTCTTGAACACCCACTATCGAGAATCCATTCATAATTTCTAGCTTTTGAAGATCCAGCCATGAAACAAAGAACCTGAAATATAGACATTTAAGCAGGTCCCCTTTATTCCTTTTGGGTCCTAGGGTTAGCAACTTTTGACAACCCACTCTTGCTTGACCTTAGGATTTTTACGTCCTTTGGCATTGGGAGTGAATCGCAAAAGGCATTCCACGGCCTTGTGTCCTGAACAATCACAAATGGAACAATGATGAAAGCCACCAATCACGTGAGTTTTCACAAACTCTTTACTTTTCTTGGGGATGGCGTTCTTCTTTGGGTCAGATGAACTAGCCTTAACAAAATCTTTCTTTTGAAATTTTGGAGCGCTTTTTCTCGGAGGGCGCATAGGGCTAGGAGGCGCACGGCGATGAGGCGCGTGGCTCTTAGGCGCATAATGAGCACTCGGAGAAGGAGCGCGCCTATTTTCAAGAATGATTTTGCTAGGAGATGGTTCATCTGTAGCTATATCTTTCCCATTAGCTTTCCCAAATTGCTTCGTTGGGTAGACATAATGGAATGTTTGTCTCTTGACTTTTTCCTGTCCTTTACCCATTGAATTAGAATGTTTTTCCTTGGGAATTTCAAAAGTTTGTTGGTTGGTAAATTCACTCTCTCTTTCAGCACAGACATCACATTTAAAGTTGTCACTAGTTGATGAGAATCCAAAGCCACTTTTATCACCACTGACTTTTTGGGACTCAAATATATTCTCCATAGTGACACGAGAATTGGACCACTCATTTGTAATCTTTTTAAGATCAGTAATTTGAGCAACCAATTCATCGTTTTGAACTTTAAGAAGTGATTTCTGTTAGAAAAGTGTTTTTATCAGTAAGAGGAGTCATGCTCTTTATCTGCTCCTTAAGGAGGGTGAGTTCAGATTTAAGTAGATATTTCTTGGTCTTAAGCTGAGAAATTTCATCACATGATAGTGCTAAAGCTTCCTTCATACTATCAAATCTAGTGATTACCTTTTCGGCCTTCTTGAACAATTTTCTTGTTCAGCAATCACTTCATCATCATTGATTTTGAAGATTGGAGCAGTTGGTTCAACCTGTGGTCTAATGTATGCTCCTTTTCTCAATTTGTTCCTTGCTCCAAGATCACATCGTGAGAATAGCAATCCACTATAGTTTTGAGCCGGAGTGAGAAATCCTTGTTCAACGAGCTCGCTGATGGTTGGTCCTTTCTTCTTTTTCACTTCTTGAAAACCTGCAGATTTCTTGATAGGTTTATTCAAGGCATTCATATCGGGAACATCCTTGGAGAAGTCATCATCAGAATCATAAGCATCAACTTCATCATCATTTGCCATCAAACAAACGAGTCCATCATCGGAATCTTCATCGCTCTCATCGGAGTCTGTTTCAATCCAAGTGTTGTGCTCATTTGCTGGTGCTTCTTCTTCAGCAACCATTCCCTTGTGACGAGTGAACTTGGGAGTGAATTTGGGAGTATGGCTGCTCTTCTTCTGCATATATTCAAATTTGGGATCGGGCAGCTTGATGCAAAATGTCCGGGTTTCCTGCAATTAAAACAAACAAGATCTTCTTTTCTTTTTGAATCGCTGCTCCTTGAAAACTTTTGAGGAGATTTGCTGGTAGATCCTTGAAATTTGTTGGTTGATCCGGGTCTTGAGAATTTTCTGAACTTTTGAAATTTCTTCACAAATAAAGCGAAGTCTTCATCATCCATGTCTAATAGCTCAGAAGTAGAAATTTTGGGATCGGAACTTTTCTCATCTTGTACAGGCGCAGGAACAGGTGCAAGTGCAGGCGCAGTTTCTCTGTGCGCCACCATAGCCATAGATTTTGATTTTCCTTCAGTTTCGCTGATTCGCTGAAGTTTGAGTTCGTAAACTTTGAGATTTGCATAAAGGTTCCTTAGTGTCCATACATCTAAAGTTCCAGCGTCTTCAAGAGCGCTAGATTTATGTAGGTATATTGATCCAAAAGCTTGTAGAAAATTGACATTCAAATCTTTGTTAGTAAACTTCATGCCAAGTGAAATACATAGATTGATAATTTCACAGTAGCGTTCATAAGTTTGCCTCAAGTTTTCACCGGGGAGTTGAGAGAAATTGTTGAATCTCTTTGTACTTCGTATTTCTTGTTCTCCTTGCAGACGGTGTCTCCTTCAATATGCTCTTCAATAGCATCCCATAGCTCATTAGCAGTAGCACAATGCATGACTTGTTGTTTCATAGCCGTGCTCAGAATGCTTAGAAGAATGTTTCTTGCTTTGCCATCATTTGCAACTCTTCTAATTTCTTCCTCAGTCCATTCTTTCCTTGGTTTCTTGACGGTTGGTTGAACAGCATTTGTGCGTGGATTTGGATTCGCCTTCATCGGAATATAAGGTCCATAAACGATGGTGTCATGGAGCCTTTCATCGATTGAGTTGAGATGAGTCAATATGCTGAATTTCCACACGTCAAAATGATCTTCATCAAAGACCGGAACGTGAGTGTAGTTTGCAGTTGCCATAGGTTTTGAGTTTGCCATTTAGAATCGGCACCCAAGCTGTTAAGCTTGAAAACGAAAATGTTTTATAACGGTGTTTGCTCTGATACCACTTGTTGGTCCCAAAGGGCAACAAGGGTATGAAAAATAGCTAGAGGGGGGGGGTGAATAGCTGTTTTAAAATTCTTTTCGTACCCCTGAAAAACTCAATTGAAAATGCGCACTTTATCAAGTAAGCGTTATGAATTGCGCCTAAGTGAGTGAGTGAAATGCACAGCGGAATTTAGTAATGAAAATAGGCGCAAAGTGTGATAAAGGGGCGCACACACACTCTAAGTATTTTGTCTCAAAGTGGTTGAAATAAGGAACTAAGGCAAATGAAATAACAACACCACAATTCAGATCAAACAATCTACAATGAGTAAACAAGCAAATAGTGAGTGAAAATAACTTGAAAGTAAATGACAAGATAATAACACAAGCTATTTGGAGAGGTTCGATCAATGAAAGATCTACGTCCTCTACCAAGATGGTTAGTCTTGGATTTCTAATGGAGATCTTATATAATGAGTGAGTTACAAATTACAACTTTTGAGCTTCTACACTAACTCAAGATCTAATATTCTATGAATGAACAAATCCAAAACAATAACCGGTGTATCACTAAAAGATGGATCTAAATGATCAAACTTAAAGAGGTGCGTGTGTGAATTAGTATCAAGGCTCTTTAGATCTTTATGATTTAGAGCACAATGAAACTAAAGTGTTATAGCTAGAAGATCTGGGCTAAGGATGAAGGTATGAAGATGTTCTTGAGAAATTCTGGAAATACGAAGGCAATCTTCAAATCTTCAACAAGTGCTGTGAGAGAGAAATTCTTGAAATTCTTAGCAAAACTCAGCAACTTCAAAATGTTGAAGTTATGGGGTATTTATAGTGAACTTCAAAAAACTAGCCGTTGGAAATCCTTGTGGATAAGATGTGATGTCACTCGTTGATTTGAGCATGCATATATTATGGCCACTTTGACACTCAACATAAATATGACCGTTATGGACACGTGTCAACAGATTAGTCCCATATGAATCTTTTAACCAACGTTGGATCATTGGCGTAATTTGAATTCTATTCAAGTCTTTGAGTCTTCAATAAATCACTGAGTGTTGAATAAACACATTGAGGTGCGTTGAGCTAAGAGGCGCATAGAGACCGCGCGTGCTAAGGCATATGGGGAGCATGGCGCGTATGATCAAAGTGAGGCGCATAGCATTTCTTAGAAGAGTGTTATGGGCGCGCTAGAAGGCGCATGGCGCATAGGCGCATAGGCGCATGGATCAACTCAAAATGTGATTTTCTTGAATCTTGATCTTCTTGCCCTATTACTAAGCCTAGTCTATAACAATGTACAACCTAAAAAATGAAGTATAAATACTTCTTACATGTGGGTCTAAAGTCCATGAAATAAAACTTAGGTGATGGATCAATCAAATCTAATAAATCCTATTACATTAAAACTGAGATATATGTGGGCATACCCAACACCCGAAGGCTTACAAACTTTTGAACAAAGGTACATACACCAACATGATCCAAAATAGGTGTGACATAGGAAGTACGGGTACTCTACCCAAAAGGTTTTACATTTACATAATGTAACCTTAACAAACAAGTCCCATCTCTTACCACTCCAACGTCCTCCGTGCCAAGTGTCCTATCCCTGGACTCGCCTTTATTTAAAACAGTAAACAAATAAAGGGTGAGAATAAATCTTAGTAAGCTACTAAATGCAACTACGTTACATGCTGATATGATAATCATAAAGAAACAATATCAAGAAGTAATCATGTAGCATATAGCACATAAAATGAGAGGATAACATCAACCATACATCACAATTACCACATAGCCCACAACTACGGTGGATCCAAGCCAAGGTTTACCCAATAAATAACTGTCTGAGAATACCATCTGAGAAAACCAACTGAGAAAACCATCTGAGCAGCATAAATAGCTGAAGCCGGGATCCCGAAAACCAAACATAACCAATAGAACCAAAGTAACCAGAGAGGGAAATATGACACAAATTCATAACCCAAATTCTCACCAAAGGATGCAATTCATCCCATCCAAGGCCAATCTGGACTGGGG